>JASSUY010042139.1:0-32890 GCA_032466535.1 Forpus xanthops
CCCATTTCCCCGGGACTGGGGAAGAAAGAGGGGGGGGGTGCACAGAACTGTTTGAGGGGCCTCAAACTACGACAGTTTGAAAACATTATTCAGAAAGAGTCATTGGGTGAACTTTATGATCTTACAATGAATTCAGTGTTTAGGATTAGAAGTACTAAAAGTAATGATTTAAATACTGTTGCTTTTGAGAATTACACAGGTCACAAGATGTTCAGAATTTTTTGCCTCTGTGCCTTTTGGGGAAATAGTCCTTTTCTCCTTTTTATGTCAAGTTGTCAGCATATGATGATATTATAAGCTTTTCATAACTGCCCTGAGTAGCCTAGAATGGTTGAGTTTACAAGGATTTATTTGCTTTCATTAATTCATTTTTAGAAGAAATCTATAAAATGGAAAACAGTTTAGACATCAGTCCTGTACAGGTAGAGATGTGGCTTCCTCAACTTATGCCATCATAATGTAATCAATTGAATGTCATACTTAATTTTTCTATGTGTGCCCATTCAGATAGTATGATTTAAACAATATGTTCTTGGTTTCTGGTTATTTTATGATTAATGATGATGTAATGAATTGGGTAACAATAGATTAAGGCCGTTTTTACTTCTGTCCACAGACATTCCAGTTATTAAAATTCAGTTTTAGAGGGTTTGTACTCTTCATTATATTTAGGATTAAAAGATTTGTGTACTGTGCTCAAAAGGCACTATAAGATGATGCTCAGCACTAATGCTTTTATTAAGTGCAGCAATATACTTCAAGAGATTTTCAAGCAGGTCTGTTTTTTTGGTGTTTTTTCTTTTTTGGTTGGTTGATTTTTTTTTTTTTTTTTTGGTGTTTTTTTTTTGATGGGGGGGTGTGTTTTTTCTCTGAATAAAACCCACACAGGCATTTTCACAGGAATGACAAAGACATCATTGCAAGTAATGGTTATTTGTATCTTGTCATGCACCAACATTGTCACTTTTCCAGCATAGCTTGAAGAGCTGAAAATCATCAGCCTGAGTCACATACAGTGACATTTTTCTCTTTCATTTTCAGTTCTTGATAAAATAAATATTATACATGTATTCCTGTTTCTTAAATTGCTGATTAAAATTGCAAATATTAAGACGTATGAGTATCTGCAATGCATTGTTCAGAAGATTAATATGAGCAGGGTATGAATTTAAGCAGGTGTGATTAAAGGGGTGGTTTGTGGTTTTTCATCCTTTTAAGACCCAGTACCATATTTAATAGTTGCTTCAAATGAGAAAACAGAATGGAAACCAAAAGAAAGTTAGATGGAAAATCATAATGTTAAATACAGACAGAACCATCTGAATAATAAAAAAATAGCTGTGTTGCTGGAATGACTTGACAATTACTTACACTGAATGTGATGAAGTATTGCAGAATATGATGAAGGAGATAATGATGAACTATCTGAGGATGTGGACAAAACATTTGTAAACTTCTTGGCTTTTCAAATGAGGTTTTGAAATGTGCACATGGCAATCTTGGAAAACCAAGTTTTCATGAATAAGTTATTTTATAACAGCAGTTAGTGTACCTCTTAATAATTAGGGTACTGAACTTACTGAACATGCTTAATTTTTACCTTTGAGTTTGTTCAAACCTTCCTCATTTTGAAAGACATTAAACATGAATGCATGTATATTTTTATGCAGAGATACAAAAATACTTGATTTTCTAGCTCATCCACTTAACTACAAGTTCCAGAAGGAAAAGTATACTGCAGTCAAAATTCCTATTCTTACTAAAGCCAAACTAAACAAAGTAATCTCAGGTCAAAAGGAACATTTTGTTTTATCCGAAATACTGCGTGTTTAATGAAAAGTTACATTCAACTTTAAAAATGAGTTATTGCATACAATGGCATTGAGGAGAAAGAAAATGATAGTCTAGAAAACCAGCATTTCAGAAAGACCTGAAACAACTGGCACTGAAAAGAAGAATGAGGAATCGAAATGGGGAACACTAAAATTTAGCAGAATCTGATATATAATTGTGTGGGTTTTGTATCATGCAGAGGATAACTTTCCTGGGCTTAATTCCACAAGTAGAATTGCCCTGTCTTTGCAGCTGTAAAGAAGCAGGTAGGATTTTACCTGAATATTTCAGGGAAAGTATATACATCCCAGGGGTGGCAACAGTTCAGATCATGAAGTTTTACATGGCAGATTTCCTTCATGTTACTGTTGTAAAGATTGCAAATTATCATATCTACTATACAGGCCTAGTCTGTGTGGAATGTTACTAAGCATGGTCCTGTAGTGTTCAAAAGGTTTGGTTCTATACTAACAATGAAAATGAAGGAAACTTGTTTTACTCTGACGCAATTTTAAACTGTGTTTGCCCCATGCTCCCTGGCAGTGTTCAAGGCCATGTTGGACAAGGCTTGGAGCAACTTAGTCTAGTGAAAGGTGTCCCTGCCCATGGGAGGGACTGGAACTGGATTAACTTTAAGGTCCCTTCAAACAAAAACCATTCTATGAGTCTGAATGTGGCTCTGAGGCCCTGTAGCAGAATAATTGTACAGCTCTCAACAGTGAAATGGTTTTGGTTTCAATCTCTGAATTCGTGTCAAATTCATGTGGCATTAGTATTTCTTCACTTTGTCTTGTACTTTTCTTCTAACTTGAGAATTATTCAAGAATTAATTGATTTGCATGCATCAGAATTTAAGGTAAGGCTGGAAAATATAGGAAATACATGCATAAATATGTGTTTTGTAATTTAAAGTCACACAAATGTTAGAAGTTTTATTAGTTGTTACTTTGACAGCTGGACACAACATATCCTAACACTTTAAATAAGACATTTAGTATGAATCACGCACAATCCAGTAGACATAAGTCAAAACAATACTCTCACAATCCTACAGGCCTGTGTTCATGTCTTACATACATGGAATAAAAGGCTTATATAGCCAGAAGTGTATTTGCTGCACTTCCCATCAATGTCAACTTTATTTAAACCTTATTAAGAGGAAGTTTCTTAGGGAAACAAAATTAAATAAAAGATCCTTCAGCAGGGCTTTACATAGTTACTCTTGCAAAGGGTAATAAGAGCCATTTGGGTCTCCTTTTGTTTCAGTTTTCTAATCAGTAAGTTCTGTAGTTCTGTTTCAGTCTCTGTAATGCTGTGATATTGTTGGCAGGTAGCATAGAAAGGCTTTGTCAGAGTGAGACATCTCTATTGCTTGTCTGAACTTTGACACAAGAAAAACAGTTGTCAGAAAGTACTTTAATTTATATGCTGTTCCCTAATGGAGTTTTCATGTCTTCTCATAATTAA
The DNA here is from genome assembly GCA_032466535.1 of Forpus xanthops. Taxonomy (NCBI): domain Eukaryota; kingdom Metazoa; phylum Chordata; class Aves; order Psittaciformes; family Psittacidae; genus Forpus; species Forpus xanthops. The sequence continues at coordinate 3,301 of JASSUY010042139.1, forward strand.
ATTTTTTCTTTCTTTATCTGAAACTTGTTAAATTTTATCAGTATTTCAAGTTGTTTTCTCTAGGTTAATATTTAGAGCCATATTTGCACAGAAAATTATTCTTCTTGTGAGGAACAGGCAAAGTAAGTGTGTATATACACAGATATGCATGTATGTATGTATAAAACATGCTGTGACTAAATCACAGAATCAAATCCCATAGTTCCTATTGTTTTATTTGACATAAATCTTTTCTATAAGAAAAAGAAATATAGCTTAGTGTTCTTATCAGTATATTAGAGAAATCTTTACATTTTTTATCAAGATTTAAAAAAAGAAAAAGTTCCTTCACTTTATCTTCTTTTTAGCCTGGCTTCTAATAATTGATAAAAATGCATCGTATTTAATAACATAATATAATGTGGAATGATCTAATTCATATAATATGGAATGATTCAATGTAATTTGAAGTAGTAAATGCAAATGCTTCTGACTCTTTTGGGTAACAGCTACACTGTACCTGTCATTCTTTACGTGTATTTTAAAGATTGGAATTTGAGATTAACTTTTCTATGTTGGATAATTATATTCCTTTTAGCTTGATTTTCAATTTTGAATATGCCCAGAGCACCAGAGAATCACAAGGAATAGCAGAGTATCTATAAAACTCACAAAGAGCAACCAGATGTCCCACAGTGCCCAGTCAATAGTTTTGCATAATGGTCATCAGCTCACTTAGCTAATGTTGCTGGGATATTGGAGATAGGGATACTGGGATAGGGAGATAGAGATAGCAAGTCCTCTCTATCTTCTTAATACCTTGTTCCATTCTTTTCTGTTTTTCGAGTTGCCCTATCAAAATTTTCATTCTACAATTAAAAGTATAATATTTCATTTCTCATGTTTATCAATGACAAGTATGAAGGGGTGGAGTGTCTGCTGATGATATGGAGCTTGGGGGAGCGGCTGATACAAGCTGAAGGCTGTGCTGCCGTTCAGTGGGAACCTTGACAGGCTGGAGAGAAGCCTAGTGAGATTCAACAAGGGCAAGTGTAGGGTCCTTCAAGTGGGAAGGTACCATCACAGGTTGGGGGCTGAGCTACTATAGAGAGCAGTTCAGCTGAAAAGGACTTGGAAGTATTTTAGATGAAAAGTCTACCACAAGCTGGCCCTTGCAGCCAGGAGAGACAAGAGTATCCTGGGCTGCATCAAGAGGAGTGTGGCAGAAGGTGAGGGGAGGTGATCTGCTGCTTAGAGTTGGCCCTGGTGAGGCCACAACTGTAGCACTATATCCAGTGCTGGGCTCTTCAATACAAGACAATGAGCTACTGGAGAGAGACTAACAAGGGCCACAAGGATGATGAAGGATCTGGAGCATCTGGAAGCTGGAGCTGTTTAGTTCAGAGAAGAGCAGACTGAGAGAGGATCTCATAAATGAAGATCAATATCTTAAAGGTGGGTGCCAGGAGGATGGTGCCAGACTCTTTTCAGTGGTGCCCAGCAACAAGACAGGGAGCAATGGCAATAAGCTAAACCACCAGAAGTTTCACCTCAACATGAGGAAGAGCTTCTTTTGATTGAGGGTGGCAGAGCACGGGAACAGGCTACACAGGGGGGCTGTGGAATCTCCCTCTCTGGAGACATCCAAACCTCCCTGGACACATTCCTGTGCAACCTGCTCTGGGTGGCTCTTGCCTTGGCAAGGGTTTAGGCTGGAGGATCTCCAGAGGTACCCTCCAACCCTAATGGTTCTGTGATTCTGTGATTCATGAAACATTTCTAGTGCATAGCTTAGCACAGAATAGATTGATCAGAGAAACTGTGAGCTCGTGTAGACATTCAAGTCTCCACTGCATGTGCCTTGAGCTACCTCCTCTAATTAGGCTTCTTTTGAGCAGAGATGGGACTGCATGACCACTTGAGTTCCCTTCCAACCAAGATTATAACGGTATGATCTAATCTGACCCTTGCAAAGATCAATTAAAACAGAACAAAACAAACCAGAATGCTGTAGACAAATCATCACATATAGAAATAGTGGATTTTATTTCTCTTTGTCTTTAACTTCATAGAATCCCAGACTGGTTCGGGTTGGAAGAGACATTAAAGCTCATTCAGTTCCAACCCCCTGCCATAGGCAGGGACACCCTCCACTAGACCAGGTTGCTCCAAGCCCTGTTCAACCTGGCTATTACTATTTGTTAGGAATACTGTAATATTATTACATTGATAGGGTGCATGAACATTAGCCCTTCTGTTAGTAGTTTCTCAGAAAAGGTTCTGCACCTCAATCATTGCAGCTCAAACTATTTCTCTATTAAGGAATATTACAGTGTGATTTGTATCCTGTTATCCACTGGAATCTAAAAGAAGCATGCTAGCATCCATGAAGTCTGGATCAGGTTTGAAGTGCTGATACCAGCTGCTAGAAAGTTTCATGCAGGGCTGGTTGCAATGGCACCTGATAATTATGTTTGAGAATTATTTATCTGGATTGCTGCTGAAGTCTGACTTTGAGGGGTTATTTTATTCTAGACTGACAGTCAGAAGTTATTTTAAAAGAAAATCCCACATACAAAAAATAACTAAAACCCCCAAAAAAGCAAATCCCAAGCCCTTAAACAGAAAGTGCTGCTGTGTATGAGGAAAGACAACAAAGAGAAGCAGAAGAATTGAGGAAATACCTGAACATTGCAATCATTTTAAAGGGGGAAGAGGGTGGGAATGGGGAGAGGTGTGTGTAAAATTAATTTTTTCATCATGATTTCACTTTCTGCAAAGATTTGAAGAAAAAAAATAGCAGAAATAACATGCATAAAGTTTTGTTCATAGAATCTCATTTTCAAAGAGAAAAAGCTGGTTTTAATTATTTGTATTTATAGCTATAACTTGAGATTTTCTTATTCAGGGAATCATACTTCTTTATGTAATTGTCTCCTGTTCTGTTTTGTGTGTGTGTTTAAACCTGATGCCTCTGTGTTATCTATTCACTTTATTGCCTTATTTCTCTATACTCTTCCTGCATGATTTTAAATTTTTTATATTGATGCCTTTTCTGACCCTGCAGATTCTGCCTTATTTTATTAAACTTCTTCCTCAGCAAAATGTGCTAACCTGTGTTCCCATACAGCTACACATTTGAGCTGTTTTTGTTCAGAAGACTCATAGATGTGGTTGAGTAATGTTTAGTGAATACTTTATATAGAGAATTCTGAGTCCTTCTCATGAAGCCTTTGTAAACATGTCTGGCTTTCTAGTGAATTCATCTTGTTGGTTGTTAATAGCCACCTGATAATCCCCTGCCTTGTGCTGCCAGATCTGTTCAACAAAGGGTGACAAATCTGTGCCTGAATTGTGCCAGAGGTATTTCCCCAGTATTTACCTGTACCTCTGCAATCTGCAGTCCATCTTAGAACTGCTCGGCACTGATACTTTGCATGCTCTCTGCTGTGCATGATGACATCCTGAGTGACACCATGCACTGCATAATAATATGTCATAGCTGCAAGGAGTTAGAGATTCCCTCTCGCTTCTAGCACCTTGTTTAACACACTCTTCTACTCCCACACAGGTGTGTGACAGAGGGCTGAGATATATTTCAGCTTGCTCTCATTTAACCAAAGCAGAAATCCTTGTCATTATTCTACAGTTTAGCATGCAAGGTCTTCATCAGCATGGCTGCCCACTTAAATACCCAGAGTAAACATCAATCAGTTTGCTAAAGAAGTAGTATATATGATGTCAGTGTTTAAAGTTTTCTGCAGTGAAGTAGGGAAGTGGTACCTCAGATGTTTTTTCTGTCTTAATATTAGCATATTCTGGAAATAAATTTGAAACTGTGGGTGCATTGTCTAATACATTTTCTCTCTACATAAAATTGTCCATCATTATGACAGGTTTTGGTCTGGTTCAGGGTTTAGGCTTTTATTTAACTGACCAGCAGGCATAATGACTGACTCATAATGCTGCCTCCCACCTAAAATCATAGTGGCAAGCTGCTGGTTTTCTTCTGTTCAAAAAATTAAAAAAAAGAAAAATAGAAATGAAGTCTTTCCAAAAAATGGGGTCATCACTGATGTCTTGGTACGATTAGGCCGATATAAGTGGTGCTGACAAGCTGTAAGAAATACTCCTTACCCCTGCAAGCTACATATGGACCTTAAATGTTTAGCAGGTGTTATTTTCTATTATATTAACAAACAAACAAACACTGTTCTTGTTTGAAAGTCTTTTAAAGCTGGAGACATATGGTAGCTAGGTGATCAATGCACTTAGACAAAATCTATAAATCACAGAATGTTCCAAATCCACATCTTTAAGCACCTGGATGCCTTTTACAATCAATCCTAGGGGCTTTGTTTGGGGAATACACTCAGATTTAGTGATGTTTTGATGATGTTCAGAGAAGTTTAAATTGAATAATTTCAGCAAACTCAAGATGTTCCGTGAACAATAAGAACTTTTTGTCTTAAACACACTAATTTAACAGGAACAATCCAACGCTACTGTGACTACAAACAAGCAGACAATCCTAGACTATCAAGTTCTAGTAGGCTAATCTGCATCTGCCTCTCATTCTAGTATATTCTTTGATAGATTTAAGAAGCATATAATTTGATAGCTGCAAGCTACATTATTTTAGAATAAGTATGAGAAATTTTCTCAATGTTTTAAGTCCTAGTTGTTTGAAAAGTTCTTTTATGAAAATATCCATTCCTACAGTGGCTTTGACTGTTAAAAAAGTGCCAATAATAACATGTAAGCATTCCTGTATTTCATGATAAACATTTATGCACACAGATACATATACGTATCTGTATGAAAGGCAGAAGCAAAACTGATTCTTGTATCTGTGTTCGTCATGCAGGAAATAAAATAGCTTTTCCAATGTAATTCTGTGATTTTACTGTTTTGATAACTATTTCTATTCTTAAGAAAGTGCTAAGACAAAATACTTTTGTTAAAAAAGAAATTAAAAAAAGATTTACACTTTGAATTTAATCCTCTCTACTAAATTTCTTTTCCAGAAAAAGACTTCTAGTAAAATGTACTGGATGTGCTTTAGGACCCAGATGGTTAATTCCTGCTTCCAGACCTATGCCTTCATATATGGAGTTATTAAATGTGTTTTCCACAAGTGATGATTCATTTTAGTTGGCTCATCTTTGGAAAATGCATTTTAAAAGGGTCTGGATTTAACAAATGTTGCTGGGCCTGCTTTTGAAAATAAGGCCCATCTGAAACATTTTAAATGAAAATCCATATTCTCCTGACCTCCTGCTTTTCACTAAATGGACTCATGAGCAATTTTGGGAAAATTTGAAAACTTCAGCTTACTATTCTAGTTGCCTACTATTACTCCTACTTACTCTCCAAAGACTATTAGCACTCTAAACACTGATGAAAATTCTTTATCTTATCTCTTAAATTATAGGTATTGTTATATCTACACGCAGAAAGGAGTGTACAGCAAATATAATTGTAAGGAAATGCAGTTTCAGTCTAAGCTAGTGTGAAAGTGCAAGGAGAGAGAAATGGGATTTCTGAATCCACCCCTCGCCGCCCCCCCAAAAAAAAACCTGATGTAAATGTTGACCAAATCCAGATTCCTGTGTATCGCTTTGTGATGTGAGCTTCTGCAAACAATGCTTTGTTTCATTTCTTGCAGATTTTTATCCTCTTCATCACTAGAAATAGTCCCCTTAACAAGAAACTTTTCCCTACATCTTGAAGATGAAATCTCATTGAATAAGGGGAATTTAAATTTAAAACCATACCATACCCACTGAGAATGGAGTTCAGAGAGATAGTAGGAAACCTGAATCTAAAATATAATTGTTTTCAAACAAACAAACAAATCCTCCAGTTCAAATAATCATTATACTTGCCATCATTTTTGCCAGTTGTGACTGGCAGGATTTCTTAACTTCTTGTCAGGATTTCTAACATGCAGTCAATAAAGAATGAAAAATGTTCTCCCACAGGTTCCTTTTATAACTCCTCAAAGGATTCTATCCTGATGGGGACAAACATGTTAATTTGTATCAAACCTGTTTCCTCTTATTGTCTCCAAAATACAGAGTTTCATCTTCCTCTTGTCACCTTTTCAGGGCTTTAGCGCACATCTATTGCAAATTGGTCAAGGCTGTTCTTCCACTTATACTGCTCAAAGTAATGAAAGTTGTGGAACTACTTGTTACAGAATAATCATGTATTGTCTTTAGAAGTGACACCGTAGTGGACTAGACAGACTACTGGTCAGTTTTGGAGTGTCTGTGAACAAATAAATTCCAAAAGAACTTCAAGAGGCTTATTGTTGTCTGTTTCATCCACCTCTTTAAGGCAATACTTAGAGAAGATTCAATATTTTCCACTTCATTTGCTCTTTGAACAATATGCAATTTTAATGGAAATGCGGAGGTAGAAGGGAGAGCTGGACACTGGTTGAGAAAATCCAGAGAACTCAGGGTTCAGCCTTTTGACTAATTTAGACTGTATTTCAAAGCATGGTGCCTCCTGCCTTCACTCATTGCTGGGTTCTAAACTGTTTCCTTTTCATCCATGTAGTTTTAGTCAATGTCTGTGAAAGTACACTTGTATCACAATGCATTCACAAATCTTAAATTAGTTAATATCAGGTATTAACTGCTAGGATATATGGAAAAGAATGATAATTACTTATATTGTTAGGGTTTTGTCTTCTCTGATAATTTACATTTTTTCTATTCACCTTGCCTGTTTTATTAGTTAACATCATTTGGTGGTTATGGTGTCACATCATGTCCTGACAGAACTGTGAAACTTTATTCTCCCTAGTCCAATTAATGGTGAGTTTATACTGTTTAACACATTGAGTAAGTAGTATTTCCATTTTACAGGTAGGGCGACAAGTGCGGAGATATCAAATTTATCCTGAGATCATACAAAGACTCTGGAAATAGAATTGCAGTGAGTCCTGCTGTAAAGATTTTTATATCCTCAATGCTGGTCAGTCTTGCAAGCACTGATGGTAAGAAAGTAGGGGTTTATGTATTATAATATTTCAATCAATTTGATTTTGAATAAATTAAAAGAAAAAAAGTTTCTGCTGTTATCTAAAAGCCAAGGGTGAGAAAAAAAGAAAAAGAAAAGGAGCTGAAAAATTCACTGAAAAAAATATGTGTGGGTTTTTTTTTTTGTTTGTTTGTTTGTTTTTTACATCATATTGACCAATAAGGGCTAAGTGGAAATTTGTCTGATATATAAAAATAATGTCCAGATTTTGGATAGGCTGAAGATATTTAGTTGAAGTTGTTTATTTAGAAAGTTATAAATATCTTAAAGAAGGTACTGAAAATGAAAGTTATTTCCTTGACTAATATTATTTGTGACATGAACCTTTTAGCTTTTTTTTTTTCCCGTCTGATTTATTGAAAGCTATCAATTTCTTTGGGATCTTGCAAGGTTAACACGGCTGTTATCCTTTTTACCATGAAACCTCCTATGTTACTTTTTTCTTCTCTCTGAGGTTAAAATGAAGGTCTTTACCCCATGCCAGAATTTCATTTTGAATGGACGTTAAACACAAGGACAAGTAGAACAATATGGCTGTTAGGTATTTTTTTCAGTAATTTTTCGAAGCATATGTAGTTAGGATTTTATTCTCAATAAATGCAAATTGTACTTTCAATCACAATAACTCTGCAGGAGGAGATATTAAGGATGTCTGATACACTCATCTTCTATGTCAGAGTATCATACTGTTGTGGTTTAAGCCCAGCTAGTAACTCAGAGCCATGCAGCTGCTCGCTCACTCCCCCTCTTCATTCCGCGGCTCCCAGAGGGATGGGGAGGAGAATCAAAAGAATGTAACTCCCACGTGTTGAGATAAGAGCAGTTCAGTAACTAAGGTGCAACACAAACCACTGCTGCTACCACCAATAGTAATAATAATAAGGGGAATAACAAGGGAAGAGAATACAATTGCTCACCACCCACCGACCGATACACAGTCTGACCCGAGCAGTGATCTGGGCCTTCTGGGTAACTCCCCCATGTTTATATACTGGGCATGGTGTGCTGTGGTATGGAATACCCCTTTGGCTAGTTTGGGTTTGGTGTCCTCTGCCTGTTTCTTCCAGGCTTCCCCTCCTCCCTGGCAAAGCCTGAGACTCAGAAAGTCCATGGTCAGAGTAAACGCTACCGAGCAACTAAAACCATCAGTGTTATCAGTGTTGTTCCCAGGCTGAAAGTCAAAAACACAACACTGCACCAGTTTTTAAGAAGGAGAAAAGTGACAGCTATATCTGAATCACTGAATCTGAAACACATACTATTGCTATTTAAAATTCACTGAAAATAAAAATAATGTTGTCACACTGTGCAGATATTATTTCCAACATGATGCATCATTCATATCCAAGTCTAGTTATATATACTTTTAATTTTTGCATTCTTAAAAATTTAATTTAAATGAATGTCCTGGGTTCAGCAATAGCAATCTTTTTTCTCCTTCTTAGTAGCTGGTGCAGTGCTGTGTTTTGACTTTCAGCCTGGGAACAATGGTGATAACACCAATGTTTTCAGTTGTTGCTTAGTAATGTTTACTCTGACCAAGGACTTTCTGAGTCTCATGCTCTGTCAGGGAGGAGGGGAAGCCAGGAGGAAGCAGACACAAGACACCTGACCCAAACTGACCAAATTGGTATTCCGTACCATAGCACATCATACCCAGTGTATAAACTGGGAGCAGTTACCCAGAAGGGTTAGATCACTGCTCAGGTCTGTCTGAGTATCAATCAGCAGGTGGCAAGCAATATTATTCTCTTCCCTTGATATTTTCCTTATCATTATTATTATTGGTGGTAGCAGTAGTGGTTTTGTGTTATACCTTAGTTACTGAACTGTTCTTATCTCAACCCATGGGAGTTACATTCTTTTGATTCCCCTCCCCATCCCTCTGGGATCAGGGGGGAGAAAGAAGTGTGAGCAAATGGCTGTGTGGTACCGAGTTACCAGCTGGGCTTAAATCACGACAATGAAACAGTCCTTTCTCACTCTGCAGTCATTTTTCAACCTCACTGATTCTATGATTCTGTGATTTGCAAAACCAAATGAATATTCGATGGCACATGGATACAAAATAAAGGATCATGCTTTATTGTCATCTACATGTGCATTAATCTGGGGACACTCCATTGAAATCAAAGGAATTATTCTACCCTATGGATTGAACTTATAACAATTTAATGCCAGTATTGCTCACTGCTGAAAAGGAAAGAATTGTCTTGATTTGAATTCTAAGCCTGAAATTAGGAATTTGTCAGAATTTGGCCATTTTTCTCAGGACTATTTTAGAGTGAAAACACTTGAGATTTTTTTCTAAATAATTTTGTGAATCAGATTTTTTAATGTTGAATACAGTAGTTAATTTCAGTCAAAAAATTTTCACATTTTATAGGATGTTGAAAAACATGACTATTGACAAGAACTGGAAATTGGACAGAGAAATGCAAAATCTTCATGACTATTACTAATAGTAACAATAGTAGCATTACAGAGCTTTTTTCTTTGCTAGGGTTACTACCCATAACAATTAGTAAACTTAAAAGTGATTGCCAACCCTAAAGAGTAAGTTCTTGGTTAGGGACATAATTTCATGAAGATTCTAGCACTAGCTATACGCATATATGTATATAGACCCTGTTCACAATCCCAAGATAGAAGTTAGAAAAAGACTTCACAACCTCCCTGGGCAACCTGTGCCAATGCTTGGTCACTCTCACAGTAAACAAGTGTTTTATGATGTTTAGTGGGAGCCTCCTGTGTTTCTGTTTGTGCCACTTGCTTCTGATCTTGTCACTGAGCACTGCTAAGAAAAGCCTGCCTCCATCCCCTTTGCACCCTCAACCACTGAGCTTTCTCCAGGCTAAAACGTCCCAGCTCTCTCAGCTTTTCCCCATAGGAGAGATGCTCCAGTCCATCATCTTCATTGACCTTTGCTGGGCTCTCTCCAGCCTGTCCATGTCTTTCTCATACTGGGGAGTCCAAAACCAGGCACAGTTCTCCAGGTGCAGCCTCACTAGAGCTGAATAGAGTGGAAGGATCATGTCCCTCAACCTGCTGGTAATACTTTGCCTACTGTGGCCCAGGATACTATTAGTCTTCTTTCAGCAAGGACATGTTGCTGGCTCATGTTCTGCTTGGTAAATTGGTTGTCTCTGCTGTAATGGAAACACTGACAGTACAGGTTTCAGTTCTGTAAGCAGAAATTCTAGGAAATCTTTCTAGATGGCAGGTTGCTTTTCAGTGACTAATTGTTTAACATTGAAGATGAAAATCCATAGAACAGCTGTAGAACAATCCTAAACTTGTCCTGTTAACCTGATGGAACAATGAATATACAGAAGTTCTGAGATTATAGTTTCTCTCAAATGTAAGCAACTTAATGCAAACCACTATTCATTTCCATCTTTACCAGAAACAATAGATATTATGATATTACAGAAATATGAATTTATTTCACCATCACTTAAACTTCTGTGTGTCAAAGTCACATGTGCTGTGGTTCTACCTAGCATTTCCTGAAAGGAGTGTACCTTTCCTTTTACATCCTCCAAGCATTTATGACCCAACAGAAATCACCTATGAAACAGAATTTCTCACAGAACTGCAAACATCAGAACAAAAATATGTGGCGATTAATAAATGCAGCAGTATTATAGTCAACTGCTAATTTTGATGGATATGCATCTGATTTTAATGGTTTACCTATTAAATAAACGAACAATAATCAGTGAAATCACATATACAGGAAAGTACGTACGATGAACTTCTATTACATCAAAAAATCAAAGTCTCGCTGTGAAATTACGCATGATGTGGTTTATATGGTCAGATTTTTAGGATCTGCCTTGAATCCATAAATTGATTAGTGAGCTTGGTCCTAGATCTGTGCCATCAAAAATATCTCCGCGCTTTTTTTGTCCCATTTTGAAAGCAGTTAGCTAAAAGAGTATTTGAATATTGCTTCCATATGCAGGCTATTTCTTGTTAGCAATGCTTAAAACAAAAAATAGAAGTAATAATACATTCCACAGCTTCTTTTATGATTCCTTCATGTTTACTTAAAAGAAAGGAGAGGCTGTCACTGACTTGGAAAATCTTGAAACTGCTTTTCAGTTTACTTTGTATAAGCAAAATGGTCTGCTTTCACTCTTAAACCTATGTTATGCTTATTCAATTTTAAGGTTTCTCTACTCCTTTATCTACAGATCAGGATTCTCTTTTCTTAGGCTTAAGTCATGTTTCTCTTCCACCAAATGACTGACAACTGTGAAAGTCTAGTATTTCACTAGTCTCTTCCAGTGCTAATCACACACAGAACTTCAGTTCTTTAACTCACGTCATCTATCAAGAAGGAAAAGTGCTAGGAACATCTGTTATTGTCCATATTTGGTATGTGAAGAGAGAACATCTAATTTTTGTTATCAGTTCATACTCAGGATGGATCAGAGAAGCTTTTCCCATTATATGAAAAACAAAGTTTCCTTGCTGGCCTGTGTCTGGTTTTCTTCACAATTCATCCTTTGGATTCATAAGGGGAACCAGGACACGAAGCCCTTCACCATTTGTTTGCAACTGTGTGTTTGGGATTTGGAGCCATTACAAAAGTACAAGCAGCGCTGGTGCAGCTCCCAGACTGCCCTTAACACTTGCTGTCCACTTAAGTGTGCCCAGCGATGGGGAATGGGCATGAAGGGTAACAATTGACTAGCTTAGGACCTGAACAGAAGGTCCTGGGATATTTCTTCTGTCTCACCTTGCCTGTGCTTGTAAAACATTGCATCAGGTGTATCATCTGAAATTTTCCATGGTGCTTTCACTTTGAATACTAGCTCACCCTGTTGGATGGCTTTTGTCAAACTGAGATGTAGAAAATTGGTATTCTTGCCCAGAAGACCTGCAAAATAAAATATTGAAGGCAGAATACAAACAATCTTGTTTGGTTACAAGATTCAATGTAATGCAGGAAAATCTCACACAATCAATCCTATCCAGTGCTAAAGATATTCTTTTAACATTTGATTAGCAAATGGCTTATTGTGATAATACTGAAATATTTGTTTTAAGTAGGTTTCACACATAGGTGTCATGCAAGCTTCTAAAACAGACCATAGAATTCTATTTTTTGTTTTGTTTAGTAGAAGAATATTTGCCTTTTCATATGGTATGCAGTGTCACCTCAAATATCACAAATCAGATTGCTTTCAAGTTAAGTTCCAAGAAGCTCTATCAGTATATGTTTATAATGTTATAAAGCATAATTGCTATATTAAAAATAACAAACTTTGAGATTATATGATAGCCTACAGCATTATATAATCTCAATACTAATTCTGTGTTTAGCTACATCTATGCAGCAAATACATTATCTTTATATATATATGCATATTTGTTGAAGTACTGCATGTTAGAAATGTGTATTTTGATGTAATTTGAAAGATATAAACAATAAAAAATGTACAAATTTCCATCAAAAGTGAAGTTTTAGTATCCACAGTGATATGATACTGTACTTACTGCAAATGCTTGTGTCATAGGTTCTGATTAGATCCCCAAAAGCTGTGTGTCTTCTGATTTTAATGCCCATATATTTGTTTAATTCAGTTACAGAAGCCTTCACTTTTGCTTGCAGACTCTTTAGTATTAGAAGGGAATTGTTTAGGCACTTTTACAAGCAACAGTGGAGCAAACATATATTAGGCTGTGATGTTTTGCCCTTCTGGGAAAAGGAACAAGCTTATGTTTTTTTCAGATTTTTGGTATTAAAAGAAAAAGAATCATAAGACATTTGTAGGCCCAAAATATACCAGCAGTGTCAGTGAATCAGATGGGAACAAAATAAGCTCACCAACTGAGAAAAAGATTGTTACTTGTCAGCAACTTCATTTCCTGTCACACTTAGAGCCTTCTCAAAACCCCTCTGGTATTTTTTTTTCAGCATTCTTGAAATACCACTATGTTCAGATTATTCATTATTACTACACACTCAGTTTTTCACCCATCTTAGGTCACGTTTGTATACTACTGACTGCAGTGATAGTAAGAGCAGATGCTAAATGATAAAACAGTGATTAAAGACCTGGTTCCAGTTGCTTAACTTACATCTGGTAGTACTTTCTTACCAGAAAGCCTGCTGAGTCAGTAGAAGAAATCTAAAAGTCAATGTAAATTTGTCTGAAATCAGCTGGCTTATGGATTCTAGAAAAAATTAAGGACATTTAACTTAAAAATTTATTTTCTTTTAATTTTGCTGATTTGCCGTCAAAGTTGAAGGCTAAGTAAGGATACCAACATAACTTGGCTGTTTGAGAGAAGACTGAGCACAGCTAGCTCTGTTACTGTGTGCATTGAGTAACTCTGAGCTACTGCTTAATATATGAGGTTTATTAGAATTATCGTGAAAGCACTGGTCATTCTGTTTTTGGGGTTGTGTGGATGAGTTAGATCTATGAAGAATTTCTGATTGGGAGAGCAAGATGCCAGTATATACATCATCTGCTTCCCTTGTTCTTGGAAAGGGTAGTGTATCTACCTTTGTACACACAAAGCTTTCTGTAAAATTTCTATTGAATTTAGGTCCCTGAAAGAACAGGACACAAGCCAATTTTTAGGTAACATATAGAAGAATATCTAACACACCTTATAAAGTTGGTAAGTACATAACATGTCAGTACTGGCCCAAATTAGGGAGTGAGGATAGAAATCTTAAAAAGACGTGTCAGAAGTTATTCTGATCAAACTATGGCATATTTGATAGGTGAGACATTGTACTGTTGTGTTGCTGTCACTTAACAGATCACTGGAGACATCACGTAAACCCACTGAAATATTGAAGAACTTCATAGAGCTTTTGGCCTGGACCAGCTGCCAAATGGGAGGGTAAGGTAACTTATATGTGTATTCAGGTTGCTCCAGGCCTTGTCCATTCTGGCCTTAAACACTACCAGGTATCATAGAATCATAATCAACCAGGTTTGAAAAGACCTCTAAGTTCACCAAGTCTAACCATTACCCTAGGACTGCCAAGACAGCCACTAAACCAAGTCAGAATGGGGCATTACTGCATTCCCTCTGCTTCAGTGGCTAGGCTGCTACTTGTGAATACTGGCTGAATTGTCAGAATTGGTCAAGCTTTTAAGAAAATGGATTTTTACATACCTTAAGATGTTCCCTTGGTTTTTGAATTCCTTTGACTTAAGGTAACCCTGAGCTTGCTCCCAGACTGTCAACCAGGTGGCAGCAGTGCCATTTCGGAGCAGCTCCCTTTCCTTTCCCTGACATCAAGAGTTAATACAATCGACCAATCAGTGCTAAGATGATGGGAGGTAATTGGGTAATTGTATTTTACTGATCACAAGCAGAGAAAAGAAAAGGAGGGAGAGCGGGGGAAAGGGTAAAAAAAAAAAAAAAAGAATAAAAAATAAATAAAAATAAAAAGGGGAGAGAATAGAAGAGGAGGAGGAGGAGTATAACCAGAAAAACTGGCCCTGGGGCATCTGCAAATCCACTGAAAGGTGGGAGCCAGAGAAAGCCAAAGCGACAGAGAAGCCGAGCAACTCCCAGCAGCAACAGCAGCAGCTGTCAGAACTGGATATATGCACACATGCGTACATCCATGCACACACGGGGAGAATTCAGGCTGAAGCTGATGGGAGGAAGGGTTTCAGCTGTGCAAAGGGCTGTGCATTTCAGGGATGAAACTAAAAACTGAAAGAACCGGCTGCACTGCTGGGACCGTGTCATCTTGGAAGGGAGGGAGGCAGGAAGGAAGGAAGAAAAGGGGGAAGATTACTGGCATGTGGAAGAAGATGGGAGACTAACTAACTGCTGCGTGGAAGGGAAATCTAACTTGTACATCTGAAAAAAACACCAGGCTGAGCTTGGAAATGAGATCAGACCTGCACTGAAATAGAGAAAGGGAGGAAAAGGGAGGATGAAACTGGAGAGCGTTTATCCTTCCTGTCTCTCTTTTCCTCTCTCTCCTCAAAGATGAAATAGAAGTTTATCCGTCTCGGTGCTGCTGGATCTGTATAGCTGCTGGACAAAAGATGAAGAGGAAGCTGAAATGAAAAACAAAGGGTGCTTATGAAATTTACAGCTGAGAAGACAAATCACACCTCCCTGGGCTTCCTTTGTGCCCCATTGGGGGAATTTTAACGTCAGAAGAATTTTGAGAAGAGGGGGGACAAATGGGAGAGGGGGTGTTCAAAACACCTGCCCCAAGTGTTTAAAAAATAGCGAGGTGATGGATTTATTCATGACAGCTGGTGGGAACCTTGATTTTTTCTCTACTCCCTCCATCCTTCGTTCCATTTAATGTGAGATTATGAAAATGCAGAGGAGTTGGAGGGAAGGCGAAAGGATATAACGTGGAGTTTGAAGCAAGGCGAGGGTGCTGATGCTGTGGATTGCTGGCTTCTTGCCGAAATCAAAAATCCTATTGCGCACTGGGTTGTGATTGGAAATCTAATCAGATTTTTGAAGAAAGGGGAAGAGAGACTTAAAGTTTATTTTTTTTGACAGAAACAAATAAGAATCCAAATGCAAAAGGAGATTATTTTCTAAAGGAATGTGGGGGACAGAGAAAAAGAAGAATGGGATTCCCCATTTTAATGTGGAGACACATGGATTGGATAATTGATAGTGCAGCAAAGAAAAGGGAAGAAAAAATTGCTTGGCAAGACCTGGATCTTAAGTGTCACAGCAAAATTACATTAAAAGAATACAGATGGATTATTGCTTAAAAAGAAATACAGCCCTTTCTGCTCTCCAGAGAAAAAACAAATAGAGAGCAATGGAAAGCAGTGGAACCCGAGAGGCAAAAAAACTCAGAAAAAGGAAACTAGGCAAAAAAGCCACTGTGGAATGAAAAGTTTCAGAAGGAAAAGGACCATTCATCCTCTGCAAGGATTTTGATTTTTTTCACCTGTTATTTTAAACCACTCTTTTCCAGTGAAGGCAAACATCGATGTTACCACTACAGCAATTCTAGGCAGAAAAGTTGAAAGCTACAGAGAAAATAAAGAACAGAGAAGAAGAAAGCAAAATTGCTGGAGGGGGAAGAGTTCAATAGCTTTGGGTTGGATTGGCACCTGTATGGACTGAAATTACTGGGAAATTGCAATTGGATATAATTTATTTTTATGTCCTTTCTTGGTTTTAATTTTGGTTTAGTTACTGAAATGAAATAGTTTTCTAACCCTGCCCCCCACTCTGCTTTTTCGTAACCACTCGGATTTCCAGCTAGGTAATCTTTGAGGATACAGTAAGTACATTTTCCATTTTATAATATTTTGGGAAAGGAATTATGCCCCATTGCCTCTCTTCTTTCTTCCTTAACCTTCTTTTCTTAGTCTTTCGCCTTGAACTGAATAAGCATTTGGCTGGATTTTGATAATGGCTGCAGGGGGGGGTTTGGTTGGGAAGGGAGAAGGGAAAGAATGAGGACAGAACTGAATTCTCACAGTAGTTCAGATGTTCCTGTTAGTAAAACTCCAGCCTTGGTAGGATGCTGCAGATGCCTGCCTGCATGGCTCTATAGCATTTGCAAATGTTCATTAGCAAAGAGATCTTTGGAGAAAACCCCTGCAGTGAGTGCGGGGTGCTGTCTGATTACCCAGTCTGTACAAAGGGATGCAAGTAGCATAGAATTGGATGCACTGAGGAGGCAGGTTTGTTTATTTAGTAAGTGTTTCAAATATAGGAAGGCTGTGGTTTGAATGCTGGCATCCAGTCTGACATTGCAGATCGATATGGTGTATTAACAGGAAAGAATTGTAATCAAGCAGGGGGGTGAAGGATGGCTTTTGGTGGGATCGGGGGGTGTAGGGCAAGGGGTTTTCATGATTTTGAGGACGCAGCTCTGAGAGAAATAATGTTTCACATTTCATTGCTAAGAAAAAGCAGCAACAGGGAAAGAACATTCTTGTATGGAAGGGTAGTTTAGAAAACTGTACTAGCCACTCATGCCCTCCAGATCTCCTAGGAAATTCTTTGTGATTGTGGTGAATCCTTCAGGTTCCCGATGGACTTTCATGGTAGTTAAAGGAGGTTTACTTTGATTGATAAGCAGTGAGAGAATACTGTGGTATTAGGAGGTTTTTGTTATTATGTTGATAATGAAAATCATTAAAAGTGGCTTGTAGATAGTGAGCTTCACAGATAAGAAATTATGTGTAACAGACCAGTAAATGTCTCTGTCTTTCCTTCTTGGAGAAATGGGGTGTGCAGATGTGTAATAAAGGGAAAATAGCACAGTGTTTCAAATAGAGGACCTTGTTTTCCTGTGGGGAAGAGAGCTACTTTTGTCCCCTCTCCTGACATGACTGTTTTCCTTGTAAATAGGGAATTTTCTTTCTTTCCCTTCTCTCCTCCCTTACCTCTGCTCTTCTCAACCTTTGTCTTCACATGCACAGTCTCTACCTGAAGGTACTAGGCCAAAACTGGTGGGGAATGAGAGAAATAAGTAACTAAATGAGCTATGGAACAGATATGGATATTTTTTGGCAGGCAAAGTGCTGGGCTAGCTTTGCCACTGATTTTACTTTCCCCAAGCTGCAATATTCTGGAGGAGGGGAGAGAAGGCAGGTATGGGAAAGGTGTTAGTAGAGCTGTATTTTAGCTTTTTTTTTTGGCAGCATTTCCCTTTCCACAAGCTTCATGCATGGAAATGCAAACCAGAGCTCCAACTTCCCTAGATAAGTACATAAATATTAGCCTCTTCCTTTTTTCCCCACCTTTATCCATACATTCACACCACTGTTACTTGATACAATCATAGAAACATAGAGTAGTTAGGGTCGGAAAGGACCTCAAGATCATCTAGTTCCAGCCCCCCTGCTATGGGCAGGGGCACCTCTCACTAAACCATGCCACCCAAAGCTATGTCCAGCCCGGCCTTAAACACCGCCAGTGATGGAGCATTCACAACTTCCCTGGGCAACCCATTGCAGTGCCTCACCACCCTTACAGTAAAGAATTTCTTCCTCATGCCAATGTCCTGAATCTTTTGGCATGATGGATAAGAGACCTGTCTCCCAAATGTGTCCCATGAACTTCTATTTGGAGGTCATGCTTCTTAAACATTGACTACTTGTAAAAGATTAATACGTGGGGTTCAATTCTGCTCCCACAGAAATCTCTGGGAATTTTTTTCTTTGCCTATGCAAAAAATGTGCTGTTGTGTTTAGGAAAAGAAGGGAGCAGACAAAGCAAAAATTTTTCCTTTCAGCTCCAATTGCTCTCATTTTTCTCAGTACAGCTAAATCAGTTTATGAAGTGCTTTGGTCTCATTTATTTCTCTGGGCACAAGTTTTCTTGTGGGACAATAAATGGGTAATAAGTTTGTGTAACTTTGGTCTCCATTCCTTCATGCATCATTATAGGTCTGTGTCTTCTTGTGAGCTACACTTGAATCAGCAGTTGCAGTAACAGAGCAGCTAAATTTGTGTTAAATTGCTGCTCAGTAATTACTGAAGGAAAAAGAAGTCGGCTAAGGAAAAGGCATCTCCAAGCTTTTCCCTGGATTCCTGTCAAGCAAACACATAAACAATAGATTTGATAGAGCAATTCCAGTTTTTGACAATGGAAAGCTTCCATAGGTGCCTCATTCATTTTGGTCCAATAACTAACAGGAGGATTTGCTTGATGAGATAAGGAAGCACTGGGAAAATTTATCTGCCAGTTTAGACTGAAATAGGCAAACCTTGTCAACATTAAAAAGCTAAGGATGCATGTCTGCTTCTGAAGAGGCAACAGCTTCACACTTCAGTGAATCATTCACTTCATACAGTCACCAAAAGATGTGTGGAACAGCCCAGAGTTTAACTCATTCAGTCTCAAGGAGAGAATGACTATGGCAAAATGGGAACGAATATAGTATTTCTCAGCACTTGTGCTGAGGCTTATCCAGAACCCAAAGGGCTGACCACAAACAAAACAGCCACCAAGACAATCTAACTGTCCAGCTGAATGAGGAACAGCAAATTTCCTCAAGGTGTAGACAAGAGCTGGCTACTCCCCTCTAATGTACCTGAGCATAGGTTTATCATCCAGCAGCATATGCTGGTCCTCTGGGTTGTCTCCTCTTCAGATCATCGACCATCCTTCTGGTAATGACCCCAGGAGCTGGCATTTTGGCACTGTATGCAGAACCATTATGTGTATATTTAGGCACCAAATGCTTGTACAGAAGGAAAGAGAAAACTGCATTGGAGGAACCTGCCCCATTAGTTCTGATTTTTCTCTAGAAGTTCAGAGATCATGCATCTCAAACTTCAGGTATTCTTGGCAAACTGTAAGTTAGTAATTCAGTGGGGCAGCTAGTCAGTGCCTTTTCACATATCAGGAGTGATAGTGGCAGATTCAGTTTTCTGGAGCAGCAAATTTTGTATCACAGTATCTCACAGCCTGATAAACACTGATGAGTGAAAAATACACTTTCAGATTGGGTAATATCCATGAAAGAATGCTCTAGATGTGAGCCATAGCAGGCAATAATGTGGTACTGAAGGAAAAGGATTCCTGAGGTACTTATATGGCTTCCTACATATAGGCTTTAAAATTATTTGCCTGTGACCTAGAAAAACATCTCTCATTTGACATGAAGATTCTTGCTGTAGCAATATGAGACAGGAAGATTTTGAGTGGGTCTCAGGGCAGGATTTTAGCACATTTTGAGAGAGCTTTGTGCTGATGGAAACTCCCAAGCCAAGCTATCCAAGAGTGAAGCTGCGGTATATTCACTGGAGTGCACTGTGCACAGCAACAGTGTGCAGGAAACTCCACCTCGGTCTTGCCAATGTCCCTTCACTTTGGCTTGAGGATATCCCTTTGCTCCTGATTGCTAGTGAGGGAACAAGGAGAGGGGGAAAGGTGCTGGAAATAGTGCCATTTGCAGTCTGGGAGGAAAATGACTCTGAAGAAATGTAGTTAGCACCCTCCAGGTTATTTCTAGAGTAGTCAAGCTTACTGGACTTTGGACTACTATTAGCAGGGCCCCTCTTTCTGCATCCCTATCCATCCTTTAGTCAGCTGCTCTATGAAAATCGTAATGAAAAAACAGCTTCCTTCAGCTATAAAGTGCTGCTGCCACAGGACAACCCAGATGAGAAGGATTTATTAACAGTAGGAGCTACGGTGGTCTGGAAACAGCCTTGCGGAATGCTTGAGTCTAACAGCGTGGAACCTTGGAAAGGATCCTGCCTCTACTTTCTCTAGTGGCAGAAGACATTGGGGTTTGGCTTGTGGTGCTTTGGAGTGCTTTATTTCAAAGAATCATAGAATGGTTTGGGTTGGAAGGGGCCATAAAAATCATCTAGTTCCACCCCCCCAAATTATTTTATGATAACATCTCCATTATAAAATGGTCTTACTGAGAAAGGAAGAGTATCTGTTATTTACCTGTACTATCACGGTCATCTGTTCTCTTGGGAGACAGAAATAGGGATGTAAGAAGGAGGATAAGTGTGCTGGTGGCATGTTTTAATTGATATTCACAAGCTGCAATACATCAAAGTGAATTAACGTGCAGTTCCTGGTAGGAGGCCTGGGTACTTCTCTATCTGTTTGTGGAAAAGTCAAAAATCAGACGCTTGTGCATGCACACAGTAAAAAAGAATTGGGATTTACATTTGGTATCCAAGGAAGTGAGAGCAGAATACGAGAGCCGAATACTGCAGGGCTTTCTGTTCATTGTTTAAATGTTGCCATAGCAATATCTCAGGGTGCAAGTTACATGTTTTCCACTGCTGGAGTTGAGTTTTTTTCTCTTCGCCCTTTCTGTTTTTTTTCTCTCTCTCCATATACACAACAACCAGGGATATCTCCACAGAACTTTGCCCAGCAGTAGGCAAAGGTGTTTGAAGGCTGCATTATCGGTTTGCATGTATCTGTTCTTCCCTGTCAGTTGCTAATATGCTAGAAACCCAATTAGGAGGAATTTCTTGGATAGGAAAAGAGTGTGAGACTCTTGCTCTTAGGACATAGAATATATTACAATATTTTGTGTAGTGGTGATATTTTAATTGGACAGCTGCAGGCAAACAAAGTGTAGCAGTCGCTGACAATTAGAAAGAACAGTGAACTTCCCAGTACTGAATCTATACTTTGGGCATATTAAAATGCATTTCAGGTACACACCAGAGCTTCTGTAAATTTAAATACTATCACTACTGTAAGAACCCTTGAAATTATGTTTCTGTCGTGCTGAGACAAGATATACCATTTGCTGCTTGGGAAAGGGAGAGAGACATCATTAGACCACTAAATAAAATTTCCCATAGTATTTACTGCAGAGCTTATACTTGGTATGTCAGGACTGTAGGGGAGCAATATAACCTGGCAAACAGGAAAACTTAAAAGGAAACCCCAAAACAAAGCAAAAAAAACCCTCCAGCAACAATGATTTTACATAAAGTTTACTCAAAAGTCGCACTCCAAGATAAATTGAATTATGAGGGTTTGTCTGCAAGCCAGCAGCAATTCAGAGAATTTAGAAATGCATTTTTGTGGTTGAGGGGTCTCTTTTCAATTATTTGGCAGCTATGGAATCCATACAGTTCTGTGCATTAAAATAATCTTCAGCAATATGGACGTTGTTTCCTTTTGTGTTTGTATGGACAGTATAACATGAACTGACATCTAGAAGATCCAGGCGTTTATGCTTTTCGTTCACTCTATGTATAAGAATATTGCTTTTATGGTCAGACCTAATCCTGAAAACCAGTGGTAGTAATTTTCAGGAAGTATTACTGTAGTTCAAATCTCCAGTACATTTTATTTTTGCCTGCAAACATTTTTTCACCTTTGTGTCAATAATCTCTTCACTCACATGCTATGTTACATAAAATAAAGGAAACTACATAAAGAGCCTGTTTATTGATGAGGGAAGTGTTGCATGTGACTTGGAGCAACCTGTCTTGTGGAAGGTGCTCCTGCATGTGGCAGGGGGTTGGAAATAGGTGAGCTTTAAGGTCCCTTCCAACCCAAATCATTCTATGGTTCTATGAGTGCAGCATGAATAATACAACACAGGTTTCTTCACACTGTTTATCATCGCATCTCAGTGTCACAGAACAAGTGAAGTGAGACAAACCAAAATTTATTTTTCAAACTCAGTTAAAGCTCCATCAATGTCAGCTACAGATTAGCAATATCACATGGATTTGTCACTATACTGCTGACTCAAGAATTGAATGTCAAGGTTTATAGCCAATGATCCAAAATGCACACTCACCAAAAAAAGGGAGGGCTCTCATCTTGAGGACTTTCATGCAATCGTAGAATGTTGCATTTAATGGAACCAAAGGGAAAGTCCCTAACTGCAAGCTGCTGATCTAAGCAGGACCAACACCAAAAGGCTGCCCAAGGGGCTTCTTTTGTACTCCAGTCTGGTCTGATCTGTGATCAGATATGGTCACCTACCCCCATGGGCTCAGGATCCAACTTCCGCACCCTTGTGCCTGTTGGCCACCACCATGTGGGCATGACAAGAGTTGCAGTGGGAAATTTTCACAGGCTTTTGTCGGGTCTTTGTGGCACAAAGATTTTGCAGGGGTTTGTTTAGGGTGGGTTCATCTACCATATTCAGTCATGACCTTAAGCTAAAGACTGCCTTAAGATTTTAAGCAATCGCTAATTCTGATCATGTACTTCGAACTTCCTCAAGCATCATTGAGATGGCTAAAAAGTTGGCCAGCTATGATGGGGATGAGAGTTACTCACCTCACTCATCTGGTACTGGGCTACTGCCCACTCATTAGATTATTGAAGCCCATCAGATTCCATTCGTCTTGACTGGAATTTAAAGTAGGTAGCTCGGGATTAAGATTTAATCATTATTGAGTCTTCTTCAGCTATGGACCAACAAATTGCTTTCTTTTTAGTCTCCAAAGCCAATTATTAGTGGATAGGTGGAAAACACTGGTATGATAGTGTTTCTGTAAACTAATACAAGTGAGAATTCTGTCTTGTAAAGAATTAATCAAAAGGATTGTTTTGATTTTTATTCATTAATGCCCATTTTTCTAATGCAGCACTGCAACATGTATGAACTAGTTGGTTCTGTAGTAACTATTCAGTGCAATCAGTTTCATTCCTTTTAAGTTTCCTTCTCTTCTATCACTGTGCAAAAATAAGGCCTGTCCTGCTCCGCCTAATGTCAATTGGAGCTTTAGTAACTACTTCAGCAGGATTGATTTTTGTCTGACTTTTCCTTCTCCTAAATGAAGTGTAAAACCTGTTCTAGTTCCAGAAATAGACAGAAAATGTAATCCAGATACCATTTCAAATTATAATGCCATAAACTTCTAAATATTCAAATGTTCCATATTGCCTTTTCAGTTCTTGGTGACCCTGGAGGGGTCAATTAATGCTTCTTTTTCATTACTGTGTAATGCAACAATTGATACATGAACTAAGTAATTGGGCCCTTGTTATTGTCACAGTAAAATCTTGATCTCTGTTAACGCAATACAACATTTTCTAAAATGCCGTATTTTAGAGCTGAATTTTCAGTCGTGTCTAAGAGAATTTAGTGACGGTGTAATCACTGGTTTGAATATTCACATCAATAACTGAATAATGTGTCATGTTATAACCAGTTTATAACAACTGTTGTGTTATAACAGCAAAAGAAAAAAAATTAGTTTACCTTTTAAAGGCTAAAAGAGTCTCTCCAAGGACAGAGAAGGGTTAAAATAGGGAGCTGTCATGTTTCCTCCTGCAATGAATGCAAGTTTCAAATGAAGCGCACAAAAACGTGTTAAACTCCATGAGCTTCCTTGCTAAAGGGTGATTAGGTTTTGTTAATTTCTTTTTTTTTCATAGCTGTTTGGTTTTACAATAACTTTCTCTGCCACTACTCTGAGCTCTTATTGGACAAGAAGGTTCTTCTAGAAGTAGGGTTATATATAATTTTTCCAGAGACAAGCTTTTATATTTGTTACATCATTTAAAGAACTGAGGCTCCTTTTTGTTAGGGCTGTTGATGACACAGCCACTGAAGGGGAAGGATAGTGACCCCATTGGACTTTCAGGTTGCTCATACACAGTGCACAGCCTACTACTGCAGTAAGAGTTTTATTGCATTTAATGCCCATGTGAGTTTTGACTGCGTACAGTGCAGGGAACTATAATGGATTTCTCTTTTGAACTGGAAAAAGCCTGAAAAATCTCACCTTCAGTGAATGTTCATGCTGATATCTCTCTTTCAGTAATGTACATTTTACTGAGCAGTCTGGCCCTGAAGATTGAGTTCTATACATTAAGTAAAGGCCTGGAGGCATCTGTTGAAGATTACTGAATCAAACTATATGAAAGGACGGCTTAGTCTTTAAGTAACTTCCCATAACGTGTAAAAAATAATTGTATTTCTTAATGGGAAATTTCAGCTTTGGGGATCTCATGCAGCAGTACTAGAATGTCATAGCTGCAGAGAAATATATATAATTTTCTATCACAAAAGGTATTGCATTTGATTTAAAGTATCATCTAGATAGGATTTTTTGTGTCAAAGAAATATGAAATTGATGACTGCCTACAGCAAAGGAAAGATAAAATGCCAACAGCAGTGTTATTTCAGAAAGACCTATTTTCTTTACCTGAGGAAAACTAAGAAAAACAGATTGAAAAGAACATATAAACAGGAGGTTGTGAATATAAACCAGACAGTTTTTAGGAATATAGTGGTTTGCCAAAGAAAAAACCAACTCCTGGAAGAATTTACATTTGACTATGAGTCTGTCTTTGATATAAGCTAAAATTTAAAAATTAAACCAAAATTAAAATAAACCAGCATATGGAGGGGGGGGGGGGGAGAAAAAGAAACCCCAAACCCAGGAAAATAGATGACAATCCCTATAAAAAAGTAAGATATAACATAAATGCAGTTAATATGATAGGAGAGAAATATTGAAGTTGGGTGGTAGACTTAGAATTTACCAGAACTGAGGGACTATGCCTGTGCTTATTGCTGCTTTTTTTGAATACATCCTATGAAGCATTACTGGCAGTAGTAATGCAGAACTGACAGAATTATTCAATCAATTTTTCTATTCTGGAAAAACCATGGCTAAAAATTCTTATCATGACAGGAAAAAAACGAGCAAAAGGATATTAGAAAACATCTATTAGGGATAAATATTTTTGAAACAGTCCTTTTATAATTTTCCAAAGAGTACTCTACAGTATATACCTAGCAAACAATCCAATGATACAAGTGCACTGAACTATGTAATCACTGACTAGTTTGTCATGAATTTTAGGCAACGTAACAAAAGTCCAACATAGGATTCAGGAGATAGAGATTAAATCAGGGGAAATATTTAATAGCAATAGTATGGTTTTATAGGAAGTATTTCATAATCATAGAATCATAAAATGGTTAAGGTTGGAAAGGACCTTAATGTATCTAGTTCCCACTCCCCATTTTCTATTAAGCAACTGATTTGAGTCTTTGATGATAGCTCAGGGTTGTTAGATAGAAGTTACAATGAAAATATAGTGCATCTAAACTACACA
This sequence comes from Forpus xanthops, assembly GCA_032466535.1. Taxonomy (NCBI): domain Eukaryota; kingdom Metazoa; phylum Chordata; class Aves; order Psittaciformes; family Psittacidae; genus Forpus; species Forpus xanthops. Next base: position 28,843 of record JASSUY010042139.1, read on the forward strand.
GGATGCTGAGGTAGCTTAGAAGTACTGGCAGAATATTCAAAACTAAATATTGAGGGGAAATATGTTTGAATGGATTATACAGATATTGTAACTCTTTTTATAATATTTGTACCCATGATCCGGATATATGATTGACAAAAAATTACCCTTAACAAAGTGTAGGGCCCACAGTTGGCAAAATGACCTAGATAAGTACAGCTGTTAGCATGGGAATATGGGGGTAAACTGCACAAATAAGATAACTGAGTTAACTGAGAGGACATTTCCCCAAACTGATAATTATAGGATAACAGAATGGTTTGCTTTGGAAGGTACTTTAACGCTTTTTCAGTTCCAACCCCCTGCCATGGGCAGGGACACCTTCCACTAGACCAGGCTGCTCCAAGACCCATTCAACCTGGCCTTGAACACTGCCAGGGATGGGACAGTGACAGCTTCTCTGGGCAGCCTGTGCCAGGGCTTCACCACCTTCATAATAATGAATTTCATAGAATCATTCAATTTCATAGAATGGTTTGAGTTGGAAAGGACCATATCATCTAGTTCCAATCCCCTGCCATAGGCTAAAGAGGAGAATTTCAATGAAAAAAATGAACAAAACAGAAACAAAAACCTTCTAAAATAATGCTTGGGAAAGTACAAAAGAAGCATGAAACTGTTTAAGCATGAGTGACTGGGCAAGTGAGTGGAACAGAGAAAAAGCCTTCATTTGACACCTCCATATGTTACCCCATGTCATTCCTGCCTTTGGCTTAGTGTCTCTGAGCTACCTCTGCAATGGATGCTATGAAGAGCCTTCATCCAGCTAGTGGAGTGACAGCACAGGGTACCCCAAGCAGGGACCCACATGAATTATGAGTGTTTTCTTCCCAGCTGTGCATTAGCAGATAACACAGGACTGCACAGAGCTGGACCACAACTGTTTCAAGAGGAGGACTGAGCAAGTAGGGCAGCCTGCATTCCAAGAAGTGGGGATGTGCTTGTAATCCACATTGCCTGTGATGATAGCTGAGTGATATTACTTTTGGGGATTATTTTTGGTTATTTATAAATTTTTATGTGTTTACTGTTATTTTGTAGGTATCTATTACTATAGTTTATCTGTTGTATTACTGATCCTGAGCTGGGAGTGAGTGACAGTTAATTCGATGTTGTTGGTTGTAGCAATGTGATCTGAATCACATTAACTGAGAAGTTCTTCCTTGGAACAGTTAAGTGTCAGCAGCATGATAAGTGAGACAAGGTTGCAGTGTGATATTGGATGCAAAATGTTATGTATAAAAAGGACAGATACAGAATATACCTTCAGAATGAGGGACACTTGTCTGTAAGAACAAGTCTGAAAAGAATTTGGGATCATAATAGACCAGAAATTGCACATTAACTCCCACAGTGATAGCCTTATAAAAGAGTATGTCATGCCCCTTGGCTAAACAAGCAGAGAAGTAGAATAGTGATTTTAACAATGGCAGTGGGAAAACTAGGATGATCTTTAATTTCAGTTTGTTCAGGTTTTAAAACTTATGCTGAAAAGAAAGAAGAGACACAAAAATACTGAGTGTTGGAAGAAAAAAAAAAAACAAATTTTGGTGCTCAAGTTTTAGTGTATTGATTAAGAAACTTGAGAACAAATGTGATTATTGTATAAGAAAAAAAAAACCCAGATGTTTAAATGTTTACTTATATAGCAAATAAAATGTGAAGAAGCAGCAAGCTTCTGGAAGCTGAAGTCTCATAAATTTAGATTAAAAATTAAGTATAGATTATTAACGATGAAAGTAATCCCCGATTTTTATAATTGCTTGATGTAGTTGCATTTTCTTCATCTCTTGGATTGCATGTGTAGAAATTGGATGTCTTTGAATCATAGAATCAAAGAACTTCTTTGTGGAAGACTTGTAGTGTAGTAGGCATTATTGTGCTTTGTAAATTTGGATATTCAGAATGGCAGAGTAGGCGGTTCTGAGATTCCTTTATTCTCAGTTGATGATTCTGCGAGTAGAAGGAATGTAGCCTGGACATTCATAATCAGGCTTCCAATCCCATCATCAATAAATACGTTTAGCTTTCAATGCAGAGAATATGTCAAAGGATTTTACTCCCTGGTCCATCATTCCCTCTCTACTGAGATGGCTAGCAAAAGGCCAAGATTTTGGCTTATCTATTTCTTTGTGGCTATAGTCTGACTCAGTCTTGGTGTCAGACTTGTATTTGGTTAGTTGGAAAATTGTCATTTGAAATCTGTTGTGAAATACAAAATGCATTTTAGAGGTTGATTTTGAAGGCTGTGGTGGGGCAGAACAAAAACTCACCGTGCATATTTAATTATCTCTTCAGTAGCCTATCCACTAACTTATTTATCTGAATAAGCTTCTACCTCCTTCATAGTTCTCTTCATAGTGGAAAGACCTGCAAGCTTTGGGTGCTGTACATCTGAAACACTGGTTTATCAGCAGCAGTGTAGGCCTTTATCCTGAAAAAAGTCTATTTGTTTAAGCTGGCATAGGAGTTCAACACCTAAATTGAACCTGGGCAAAAATGTATTGTCTCAGAGCTCTTTTTGTAGCATTGGTTTCCATGTATGAATCCATATATGAACTTCTGCATTAGCTATTCTTAGTGGCTGGCTTCTTTCAAAGTCTGAGATGAACTAAATATAGAGGTGTCAAAGTTGGTGTATACTTTTGTTTCTCTCTGCTTACAGGCCACTTAATTGCTTAGTCCAGGATTTATCTTGCTGTGAATGGTTATTATGCATCTTATACTAGAAATGTATATTTCTGTCTTCATAAAATAACTCCTATTTGTGGACTTGATTTTACTTGTTTACTGCTTTTTCTAATACATTTCTTGGTTTAGGGAGACAGGGAAAAAGAAACAAGTAAGCTCACCAGTGCAGCTATGTATAATAGCTGTTGGCAGTGTAGGTTGAATTTTATACAGTCTCAGTGGGCTTTCTTCTCATATTTCTAGTTATTCTTCAACTGATATCTTGGACATGCTGTGCTCTGAACTTTTTGGAAACTGAAAAAAAAACAAAAAAAAAACAAACAAACAAACCCCCCCAAAAAACAAAACAAAACAAACAAAAAAAACAAAAAAAAACAAAAAAAAACAAAACACACAGAAAAAAAACCCAAAAAAACCTCACAAACAAACAAACAAAAAAAAAAAAAAAACAAAAAACCGCACAAAACTGATGTAAATCTAAAGCAAAGATACATATGATTATATGATTCTATGATATTTCATACAGATGAGGTTGGTGGTCACTTTCTCTGTTTAGTTTTGAGTTTCATAAAGTGTTTCCTACATTCAGGAGCCTTCTTGCAGTAGTGGGCACTTTCATTGTTACAGCTGAATGTAGTTAGCCTGGGAGGTCATGAGCTGTGAGAAAGTATTCTCTGATGTAGCAAAGGGCATTCCTTCACAGGTAACTATATTCAATTGCTATCAGTTATACATTGTTAACACATTCTATGTCCTGAAATATACAGTCCTTATTTCTTTTACCTTTTTTTAAAAATTCAACAAAATTGCAAAGAGGTATTCACCTAAGTAATGCCTCCAGAGTTCATTGCCTGTGATGCTTCAGCAATACCTGTATGCCAGAAGCTTACTTTGAAGTCTCAGGTTGTAACAGTCACAGGATTATAAAATAGATAGGGTTGGAAAGGACCTCAACATCACCGAGTTCCAACCCCCCTGCTATGGGCAGGGACGCCTTCCACTAAACCATGCCACCCAAGGCTATGTCTAACCCGGCCTTGAACACTGCCAGTGATGGAGCACTAACAACTTCTCTGGGCAACACATTCCAGTGCCTCACCACCCTTACAGTAAAGAATTTTTTCCTCACATCCAATCTAAACTTCCGTTGTTTAAGTTCGAATCCATTACCCATTGTCCACTCACTACAGTCCCTCATGAAGAGTCCCTCCCCAGCATCCCTATAGGCCACCTTCAGATTTTTGGAAGGCTGCTATGAGGTCTCCACGCAGCCTTCTCTTCTCCAGGCTCAACAGCCCCAACTCTCTCATCCTATCTT
>JASSUY010042141.1:0-50391 GCA_032466535.1 Forpus xanthops
ACAAGGGGTAATGGGTTCAAACTTAAACAGGGGAAGTTTAGATTGGATCTGAGGAAGAAATCCTTTACTGTAAGGGTAGTGAGGCACTGGAATGTGTTGCCCTATGGAAGTTGTGAGTGCTCCATCGCTGGCAGTGTTCAAGGCCGGATTGGACATAGCCTTGGGTGACATGGTTTAGTGGAGGTGTCTGTACCCTTTGCAGGGGGGTTGGAACTAGATGATCTTGAGGTTTTTTCCAAAACTAACTATTCTATGAGTCTATGATTCTATGATTCTCACATAAATAAATTTTTTGAAGCTGTTGTGCAGTATAAGCTAAATTTGAAACCACTGTAGAAATCTTTAGGACAGTCACTGAAAATCAGTGGCTTTTGAGAGAAAGCCCCAGAGCACTTCCTCTTCTGTGATAGGAAAAGTAGAATTTAGCCATTATCTAATCCATTCAGTCTGATTAGTCAACATCTGTAGGGCTCTGGCTTAAAAAATGTGAAGGAGAATATGAAGGAGAGTTGTAAAGGGTAGGCATAAGTGTCTTACAATGTGTAAAATTCTGTGTACATTTGTTAAAAAAAGAAGGGGTTTAATGTATTTTCAGGATTTTATAGCAGGTTACAAGCCCTGATTGTTTAAGGTAAACTAGCCCCAAAATTCTAGGAGATGCTTCTCAATAATGTGATGTGATCCTTCGTAACTTCTTACTTCAAAGTTGCAGTTCATATTATTTTCTTACAGTTTAACAACTGGTTGAGAAAGTGAAAGGAGAGGGTATTGATACGTGTTTTGTGTTTAGGACATGGGAAAGTAAAACATAGTAATTAAGGGCCAACCTAAGGTATTGCAAATTAGTAGAGTTGCTGAGACTGACTGGAGACATGAATTTGTGTGCTGCTTGTGCGCATTCTTTAATTAGAAATATCCTCAGTCAAAGTGAATGAGGTTGGTCTTGTACAAGAATGTGTGCATTTGTGCAAGCTACAAATAAGAACGCAGGATGCACTTTTTGTTTAAACCCTTTATTACTAATTTTTCCTCCTAGGTTTTTTTTTTTTTGTGTGGAGGAGTCTTTCTTATTAGGCTTGACTAAAGTCAGAGCAGTGTTTTTTTAACCTGTTATAAAAATCAGCTTTAAATAATAGAGCAGAATATCATTTTTAATTAATTCAGGCTGGAGGAAGGAATTCGCCCACACATGTTCTAATTTCTTATCCAACTACTTAGACTGACAGTATTTTGGAATAAGAGGCAGTATGAATTCCTGGTGCAGTTTGGGTTGCTTTGGTGGTTTTTTTTTGCTTGCCTTCTCTTCCCCCCCCCCGCCCCGCTCTCAAATTCTGGATTGATTGCATTCATAGGTCAGGAATGACAATGGGACACAAATACATGCAAATGTGAACCAGTATGCATACCTGATTGTCTCCTTTTCCAGTTTCTTTCCTAAATAATAAGCCTTTAATTACTGTTTGTTTTTTTTTTTTCCTGAGAGTTCTGTCAAGACTATCTAAGAGCTCGTATGTCTCATACTAACTACTCAGGCCATGCTAATAATACAGGCCAAATCTTGCTTATAGATGGAAAATACAGACAAATACATTATTTTTGCTAAACTTTATACTGACTCCATCCATGAATTTGAAACAGGAAAGGGAATTCCTTGGTGTTTGCTAGTAAAGCTAGAACTGACTCCTGCTGATGACTACATGTTCTTTTATCCTCTTGTACCAGCTACTTTAGTCTATAGCTGATTCCTAATTCCTGCTTTTCCACAGTTTTAATGTTCTCTTTAGTCTAAAAATGTAGATAAGAGAGGTACTGAAGAAAATAGCAATGAGTTTGGACCACTTCTGTACCATAGATAAGGTAGAGATCAGACCTTTGTTCCCCGCTTCCACCATATCTTAATTTATTTATTTAGATTAGGAAAAATGGTAACATTTCCAGAAAAAAAATAACTTGAGTTTGTGTGACTTTTGTTCTGAGAAATAAAGAAGATCTCTTGGGATTCTTGCAAAACTCAAAACAAATAGCTGTTACTACCCTCAGTTTTTTTAGCAGTTCAGTTTCCATTAGTTACACCTTAGGATCACAAGGATTTTCTTAGGACTCTGCTCCCTGCCAGTTTCTTCTTCCAGACATTGTCTTTGAATTAGACCTTGTAATAACATTAGGCTGTAAAGCAGCTGTAGCAGTATTATGCCAGGGAACTCTTGTGAAACCTCAGGAAGAATAATGAACATTGCTGCAAAGTAGATTATCCAAATACCATTACAACGCCTCATTCTGTCCCAACTGACGTGTATCTACTACTGACAAAATTTAAGATGGAATAAAAAAAAATCTAAAAAGTGAATAAAATAGGATTTAAAAATAAATTTATAGCTGTATCATTTTTTTTTTAAAGGCAAATGACTGTCTTGTCCTTCTTCACTAACCCAAATGAGTGGGGGCCATCTTTGAGGTCAGTTAGAAAGGAAAATGCCTCTAAGCATACTGGTTTTTTCCCACTGCTGTAGGCAAATGCGGTGAAGCTGGGGATTGACAATCAGGAGCTTAGAGGTGCAAGAAGAAGAAAAAAAACCAGAAGCACTGCTTTTCTGCACAATTCCAGTGAGGGTTGCTTTTGGATTTAATTTGGTTTTTTTTCCATATACACGAGCTTCAGCAATGAACCCTGAGAGTTTTACATGCTACTTCCACTCAGACTACCTCTAGGTTTTGATGGAAGATGCTGAATATAGCTATATGTTCTTCTGTGCTAGATGCTCAACAGCCTAGAGTCGTGTTCCACAGAAATACCGAGGTAATCTGTATTATAGGGAAAAGCATTATATTAGCTTTTCTGGTGTATATCCCACATTGAGAACGCAGAGCTACTGCTATACTCTTGTTGCTGAAAAAGAGGCAGGGAGAAGCGACCTGGTTTAGCAACAATCAGTTGCTACTAGTAGTAGTAGTTCCTAGTAGCTGATGCAGCACTGTGTTTTGGCTTTAATCTTAGAATAATGCTGATAACACACAGATGTTTTAGTTGTTGCTGCTAAAAGTAAATGGTATTATTTGTGAATATTACTGTGTTTCTAAATATGTATGATGGGATACTGGGTGCAATGATAAGTATTTTTTGTGTTTTCTAAACCACAGTTGCTACAATGGTTGGGAATATGAGTCGTCTGGAATTGAAAGCCAGGGAGATCTATGAAACAAGAAGAAATCCACATCTTTCAGAGAATGCAAAATAACATACAAAACATAACACAGAGGGATTTTGAATTTGATTTTTGAAACCACCAAGAATAGAATGTATATGTTTGTTTGAATCCTGAATTGCTGATTTGAATGTGATGCAGTAGCTGTCTAATTTATTTGTGTGAATTATGCATGTATTTTTTGGAGTGTCAACAAAAAGATGTTTGCAGTGCATTAGAAGTATACTTCATGTGTTTAACCTTAAACCATCATTGACAATACTGAATTTGTTAATATTGCCTGAAAAAAATAAATTCTTGATGCCATTTCATCCCTGTGGATAGCCTTTTAGTCACTTTTTATGACAATTGGGAAAAAAATACAGTTGTGAATATGAGAATTCCCATACACAGTACTTGTCCTAAACCAGAGTCCATTTCTCATTGGCTTTTGATGTTGGTGTAATTGGATAATATTTTCCATTAATCATTCTTTTTTTAAAAAAAAAGGAGTACAAAAAAAGTTTTCTTTGCTGTGGGGAAAGCCCCCACACATTTAATTGAAGAATGTATTTGAAATATGAACACCGAATTCTTCTCTTAAGCACAGTGTCTTTCTACAGCTGGGCACAGCTTTCTAAATTAGCTCCATTGTATTAAGGTTGTGTGTTGTGTGGGGTTAGGGTCTGTGTAAGTGTGCTTCTTCCTCCCAGTCACTTTTGGTATGCTTATATAGTAAATATGGCAAATATTTTCCAAATTCAGAGTAGATGGGAAGTTTTTACGTGCATACCCTATAATCATTGATTATGCATGCAGCTTCAGTTTCCTCCCCCAGCTGCATCTTTGACATGAAGCATAAGGCAGTCACTTGGCAGCAAAATTAATAAATGCTTATATCAACTTCATAGCTTGTTAATTAGAAAGGAAAATGCACTGAGCCTGTTTGCCATACTGGTAGGAGTTATTTAAAACTGACTTTGAAGCTCATAGTTTAGTGGGTGAAAGAACTTTTGTGACGTAGAAAAGTGATGGGAAAAGCAACAATAATCATGACCATCATCAAGAGCTTGAGTCAATTCTTGGGGAAACAAGGCACTGTCCCAGAAGAATAAAGTGGAACTCAAGTTGTTACACTGGGTCATTTGTCTGTTAATTGAAGATATACCTTTGGGCAGTGTTGTTACTCTTATTATTTCACTTCTGACTGTCCTATTTAGATGATAATACCTAAAGGGATGCAGCTGTGTTCTAATGATTGCGTCTTCATGATACACATCTGTGGCTGTTTGTACAGACCTTTACTCCTACTTAAAATATCTATTTATCCCAAAACATCTGTATAAAACTTCTGTAATTTGGAGGTGGTGATAGGTTCTTATGCAAGTGTTTGTTTTAATGGTCTGCTTCTTGCTTTCACCTGTTATGTTTCATCTTAAGTCCCACATTATAACTCAAAATAGTAAAATCACGTGTATGCCACTAGTAATAGGGAGATCAGTGCTTGGTTTAGTGTGTTACTTTGGATAGAGTAAAACTGTGCTTATTATTCTTTGCAGTGTTTCTGTGTTTTTCATTATCTATGCAAAATCTGTTGCGTGGTTTTTTTTTTTGCTTGTGTTTTTTGTTGTAAAAACATTGCGTGGGGAACATAAAGGTACTTTTTAAGGGGAAAAGTTTGAGAAAGAAGGTTATTTATAGCTCTCTGCAGAATGAAAATTAAAATAGATATTCTGTGAGATGTCTGCTAATAAAGGTTTTTGCTTCAGGAGTTAACCTTTGCTGGTATTAAGCCTTGATTATGTATTCCAGGATTTTGTATTCTTTAGGATTAAAGTAGAAGTGCCATATATACATAAGGTGATATGGTACTGGATCATATGTATAAAGTAGTTCAAGAGAAAAAAATATTGGTAGTGAGCAAACTAATAAAAGATATAGAGTAATTTCTGATTGTGTTTAGCATTATAGAGGACACAGGTAATGCTCTCAGGATTTTGATGCAAAAAGCAGATACGGAAGGATAGAAACAGTGGTTGATTAAGTTAGCAACTCTGGGTTTCGGATTTGTTGTTGGCATGAAACTGTTTTCATGGAATCAGCTTAGATACGGGTTGGTTAAGGCTGTTGAGTGGTATCAGGGCAGTAGCTCTAGCAAAAGAGGGAATCTGAGATTTGTGGAAGGATATAATGAACTAGGTGTGAAAGTGCTGATAAAGTAACGGCATTATATAACTGACTGTTGACCAGGTTGTATGAACAGCCTCATTAGAGGAGAAATGGAAGCTGGCAAAGGTGATACTAATAGTTAAGGTGGCTTCACATGGTGAACTTGTAACTATAGTTTTAGAACTTAATACAGTTGTAGACATGACATAGAATAGAATCTGTAAATACATGGATACATATTGATATGGTTGCAAAAGCCAGAGAGTCTTTTGTATATTATATGGATAAGCTTTCCATAAAATTTGTATTAGACATATCAATAAGGACTTATTATTATAGTATTACTTGGTTTTCAGAAGAGCATTTCAGAATATTCCTAAATATCTTAAGGCCCTGGTATCACAGAGAAAAAAGGAAAGAACTTCATTTATAGAAGAGTTCATGAAGGTTTTACCAAGGTACATGCCTGGCTGGGATGGAAGAATTAGTCTTAAATTGAATTTGTAAACATAAAAGTAAGTTATATTGGAAGCTATTCAGTAATTTCTTGTAATAATATTAGTGATCTGCAGAGCCTCTTTCCTTCAGTTAATTTGCGAAAATTTGCTTAAATAAGGTGCAGCCAGTTTCTTATGTCTTGGTTAATAAAGATCCGAGATATATATATATATATATATAAATATAATATATTTATATATATATATAAAACTGTAAGCTGCTGAGAGCCCTCAGGAATTCTAGGTCCACAGAGCATCATTTATAGACCATCACTTTTCATGTGACTCTCACCAAATCTGTGGAACATAGGATAATTTGTAGGCAATCTGCTTCAAAATGGTGAAATCTGTTGTAGTGCAAGTAGATTGTGCTTTTAATCTTCTACCTCATTTCTGTGCATTTGTGATACAAATGAGTTGTACATTTCTCATACAAGAATCTCTCATTATCTCACTTTTTTTTCATCATAGCTCCAAATATTCTGTAAATGTTTTCATAAGAAGACTTATGCCTGGAAACATGAGGAATCAGCATAGAAAATTCCACTGCATAGTGGAATGATTTGGGAAAAGTAACACTTAAACAGTTGTGATGTAAGTTGTTGCAAAGTGCAAACAGTCCCTACTATAACATGCATAATGTGGACTTTACTACCTCTCTTCCTCTGTTAATAGCAGTCTTTACTTATGTTTATGTGTTGCTGTTCTGATAACTGTTGTATAGGTTATCAGAAGCTGAGCAGCTGAGTACTGCACATCTAAAGATTATTTGACAAATCCCCAGGGCCAAATGTGACTGTAGGAGCTTTTATACTGCCCAGGTCCATGACTGAACTTGCTGTGTGAAGGGCACTGGTTTAGACTCTTCTTGTCCCATAGAACTGAGTTGTTTTAGGAATTAGAGTGAATTTTGGCTGCATGATATGAAAATAAATACTTCCAATTGACTGAAAATCTGTTGATGAATTAATCCATTAATTGATCTAAGTACTTCTGCAATATAACATTTAGTTTCAAAGCGAATCAACATTAAGACATTCTAGAATGAGATGAAATTACTCTGCTCAATCTGTTTCATAAACTTGAGTAATTATTGACTTTTATGTTAAAAAGCCATTAGATTCTGTACAGCAGACCTTTAAATCACTTCTGGAATTAGTTTAAAAATGTAGCATCTGTTTACAGTATGACAGTTCCTGTACAATTATTTTCTAGAAATGAAACAGAACTTGTGTGTCCCTTGCTAAAGCAATTCCACAGAGAGTCCAAGGAAATAATTTTCTCTCATTTACTATCTGGCTTTCCTTTACAGCTGTTGAAATATCTGAGTAGAATACTTATTGTTTGAAGCCCCCTCATATTAGAATGAAAGGTTTGTTTGAAGTTACAGTAACATTCTTATTGCCTTCTTCATGACAAGAATTTAATTCCCAGTGCTTATAAAGGGAGTATACAACCCAGAACATAACATCTTGTTCTGTCATAATGTTCAGCTGAACATGTGTGTGTAAGCGTTTTATTTTTACAATGACTGGAAGAGCAAGAGGAACTGGGGGGTCCCAGAGGTGTCAGAGTGAATAGTTAAACAGAGGCATTAGCTATAGTTGAAAACTAGGGAGCAAGTGACTATAGAGAACTTCTAAAAAGCATTTAGTGTTGCTTCCTGTTTAAATGAGTCTTTGTTTCTCTGTTTCAGCTCCCTTGACTTTATAGTGGTACCTAAACAGTGAACAAAAACAATTAGCTTTCAAGATAAACTAATTGTGGAAATCAGTTGAATGCAAGGGGAAGGTCTCTAAAATGATTTACATGGATCCACAGTAATCCCTTCTGTTAGGAATTAAACTTTTCTGTGTCCAAGCTGAAATGGTTTGGCTGTATCAGCTAGGCTAAAGAAACAGCTGCTCTGCATATGTGAGGATCAAAATATTGACTGTCATGTCATCAGATGGTACTTCTAGAATTCCACTCTTCCGTTTCATGAGCATTCATCCCTCTGACATGTGCACTTATGGGTATGTATGTTTTATGAAAAACTTGACTAGTGATAATTTCAAATAGGTTTATAATTCTTTATGTGGAAATAATTACTGTAATATTTAACAGTACAAAGAAACTTCAGGAAGGAATTCAGCCTTTACTGGATAAAGTGTCTTAAGAAGTTAACTCAAGGTTTTAGAGGCTTCTAGAGTAATTTAGGTTAATTTTTAGTAGGTAAAGCTTACTATAACTGTCATAATTTTTTAGATTTTAAGGTAGATTTAATGTGTAACTGTATTTAGGCTCATTGAACCTAAAGAGATTTCAAGATACGATTCTTTTCAGCCTTAGTTTCCACTAGGAAATATAATTGCCATGAAAGAAATTAGTGTATTTTGTTTGAATAGTTTACTATTTTTTTAATTTATTGTTCCAAATTGGTATACATACTAACCATTTTCTCCTGAACATCCTCGCAATCAGTTGTAAAATAAACTCTTAAATTTTTATGTATTAACTTTTAACTCTAGTTATTGGTAGCAAATGTTATATTTCATTAAAATCTTCCTCCATATTCTTAACTATTTTTTTTGTCTCAAGTGTGCTATACTATACAAGGAAGACTTCAGTTTCAAAGAATTACAGAATGGTTTGGATTGGAAGAGATCTTAAAGATCACCTCATTCCAAACCCCTGCCATGGGCAGGGATGCCTTACTACACCAGGTTGCTCAAAGTTCCATCCAGCCTGGCCTTGAGCACTGCCAGGAATGGGGCAGCCACAGCTTCTCTGGGAAACCTGTGCCAGTGCCTTACCATTCACATAGTGATGAATTTCTCCTTAATATCTAAATCTACCCTCTTTCAGTTTAAAACCACCCTAGTTGTCCTATCACTACATGTCCTTGTCAGAAGTGCCTCTCCAGCTTTCTTGTAGCCCCCTTTAGGCACTGGAACCTTCCCCGGAACATTCTATTCTCCTGGCTCAGCAAGCTCAGCTCTCAGCCTGTCTTCATAGGCAGTGCTTCAGCTTATCAGCTGCTTTGTAGCCCTTCTCTGGACTTGCTCCAACAGGTCCATGTCTTTCCTGTGCTGGGGGCCTCAAAGCTGAACAGAGCACTTGAGGAAGGGTCTAACCAGAAAGGAGTAGAGGAGGAGAATCGCCTCCCTCTACCTCCTCATGCCTCTTTTGATGAGGCCCAGCATAAAGTTGGCTTTCTGGGCTGTACGCACGCATTGCTGGGTCATGTTGGGCTCCTCATGAGCCAACACCCCTCTTTCCCTTCAGCACCGCTCTTGATCCATTCTCTGCCCACCCTGTAGATGTACTTGGGATTTCCCTGACCCAGGTGCAGCCCGCACCCACCTTGCACTTGACCTTGTTGAACGTCATGAGGTTCATGTGGGCCCAAGTCCCCCTGGATGTAATCCCTTCCTTCTAGCATGTAGACCACACCACACAGCATGGTGACATCAGCAAACTTGGTGAGGGTGCACTCAATCCCACTGTCCATGTCACTGACAAAGATGTTAAACACCACCAGTATGGCTCCAGTACCAAGCCCTGAGGAAGAGCACTTGTCAATGATCTCCACTTAGGCATCAAGCCTTTCATCACAGTGTGTGTAATTCTACTTAAGATGTAACATACATGTTAAGAATTACTGCATGTTACTAACCTATGTTAAAATTACAACTGAATTAATTATCTAAGACTTTCAGTACTGGGGAATAATTTTGAATGAATCTGAATTTTTTACATTTGACTATGGATATAGGCTTGAGATAGAGACCATGTAGTTTAAAGCAGACAGATTGGCTGTTAGACATTCCATAGCTGTGGCAGCGTAGACTGCTTTAATATAAGGAGAAACAATTAAGGAGATTGTAGCTATTCTGATGTACTTTGCTTTTTGAAACAGTATTTTTAAGAACATTCTAGGCTACAAACAGGTCATATTTCCCAGCCTATAAGAAGCCTTTTGTATTCCAGTAGGATTCTTTTTCCATCCAGTTTCTCTATAGAGTTTCTCCGCATAACTTCCGCTAAATGGAAATTACTTGTATCTGTCTAGAACAGATGTGTATTTGAAAGGTGAGCTAAGCTGTTCTTTCCACATTCATAAGTGAAGCTTATACATTGCTATTTAAATAAGTGCATTGTGCTTTTGATATAGTGGCTGTATAATGGAATACTGAATTAATTTTATTACTCTATTAACATTATTCAACTTAGTAGGTTCATGACCTCTGCTCACTGAAGAACTTATTCTTGGATCTGACAGTTACTTTATACAAAACCTGAAAGGAGAAGATGAGGTAATCATAATTTGTTCATGGTTCAGTCCTTAGTCTGATAAAAAAGGCTCAATGGGATTATTTCAGTAGAAACAGAAGTAGTTTCTCTTGGAAATATGTTGTTGTCTGACAAGAGCATCCATTTACATGCCATATTTTGTTTTCCTGAGAAAAAGTGACAGTTAATGTTGTTGCAAAGGAACGGAGTTGCTGTCCAGAAAGTACTTTTGAAAAATAGCCACATTTCTGAAGACAGGTACTGTCTGGTACAGGATGGTCTGTTGTTGTGTTCCACTATTTGAAATGTTTAATGTGGGATTATTTGTTTTCTTTAAAATCTGTAATTGATCTGCTTGAATCATACTGACCCAGAGAGAAACCTGGGGTCAGGTTTTCTTCCCAAATGAGAATATTACAACACATTATTCTGGGAAACTCTTCTGGCTGTTATATTTTTAAGCAATGCATGCGATCATTTACAGGTATGTATATCCCAAATATATCCTGTTTGTAACAGTATTTGTGAATATGGATATTGGCTGCCCACATGTGTCAGTTTAGTAGAAGAATAGCAACATGGCAAGTATCTGTTCTTAAACTGTGATACCTTTATGAAGACAGTCCTCAGTGTTGTGGAGATGATGGTGACGCTGCCTGTAGAAAGTGCTGTGTAGTTAAACACATTGTCCTTTACTTAAGACTGCTACACCTTATATGTTCTTATTCTACTAATGCTTACATGTTCAGTGTGGGATCTTTGAAAAATATCCAGTTATTGCTATAAGTGGAATGCTTTGTGTTTGCAGAGTCAGACCCTAGAAAGAGAAGTAGAAGTTTAGTGGCTTTCTAAGCCAGGTCACAGTACAGATTTTTGTCTTTGCTAACAAACTCTTGCAAACTTGTTATTTGAACAACATAAGCAGGGAGCTATAAATTTAAATAAAGGTTAAAAAATAATGTCCTAGATTTGCATCTGGATTTTGTTACCAGTCTTAATATGCAGCCCAGAGCAACAGCATGCCACATGGGAAATCAGATAATATTGTGAATCTCTCAACCTTATGCATTCTAATCTTAGTGTGGTTTCCTGTAGTATTGCTGATATGCCAGATAAAACAAGCTTGCATCCAAAATCAACCTCTGTAATAAATGGATCCTCTCTGTTGTCCCTATTTGTCCTTTAATCCATGATTAACTGTTCTGTATCGCAAAAGGAAAATCATTATTGTATTCAGTTTTGTGTGCAAACTCACTTCCAACTGATAAGCAATAGTGGTTTACATGACTGTTTAGTTCAAGTGCAGTTAAATATTATTTTATGCTACATTTAAGTGTAGAAATACTCTTACTAAAGCAGCATCTTCAGGGTAACTGCTTTCATGTTTCTTCAATGGCATTTAAACTTTTCACTGTGATGATGAAACTGCTGTGATTTGGCTTTCTCAAAGTAATGTTTCTTGTTTTT
Source organism: Forpus xanthops (assembly GCA_032466535.1). Classification (NCBI taxonomy): domain Eukaryota; kingdom Metazoa; phylum Chordata; class Aves; order Psittaciformes; family Psittacidae; genus Forpus; species Forpus xanthops. The sequence continues at coordinate 11,591 of JASSUY010042141.1, forward strand.
GTTTTTTTTTTTTTCATTTACTTGAAATTACGTACAATACATTACATTATCTGTAGAATTACACATATGGTCAAATACAATTATTTTGCTGTCTCTGAATGCTGAGTAGAATTTGTGAATAAAAATACCAAGATCTGGTCACTTTCCTTCCTTTTTTTTCTGGCTGTGCAGATTTCCATCTGAAGTTTATATGTGAATTCCAAAATCAACATTTCATTATTACATTGAGAGAGCTTTGGTATCTTTCTGTTCTAAAATATGTAGTATTACACAATAGCCCCCTATTTCAGTTAAGGATTTTCATATTTGTAAGTAATCAAGAAAGTTTTGAGAGGAATGTTCTCTTTTATGCAAGAAGCGTCTTAACATTGTATTTCTTTAACAACTCAATAAGACATTTCAGAAGCATGACCAAAAAAGGAAGGCTACTACAGAAACCCAAACCACAGAAACATAAAGTGCTATAGGAAATATTAATACCAGTTACCATTAGGCATGTAGCTTGATTAGGGAGATATTCTATCAACCATTAATATATTTATTTTGCTTCATACAACACTTCAGAGTACAAGTCTGAGGTGCTCTGATTCATCTTCTGAAGGTGTCTTCCTCTTATCTAGAGAGATCAGCTGCCCCCAATTTAGACGCTTTACTTTCTTGTCTGGTACCCTGATACAATCAGAAAAAAAAGTCAGGTGATGAGGAAAGAATTAATACAAGTGAGTGATGATAAAGTAGTAATTGAGACTAATACTGTATAGATATAAGGGCAAAGTCAGAATACCAATGAGAAAAAAAGTTGGTGAAGTTGTAATATACTTCTCAGATTAGACTAGGCTTGTCTCCATGCCTGAAAATTCATACATTCTTTTGCTCTCTGGACCAAATTAATATTTAACGATTCACAGGAGAACAGGTTGAGTAAGAAAAGTTAGAAATACCTACTCCCTCTGCCTCCTGTCAACTAGTTTGGAATTCAGGCCAGTGTCCTAGGAGGTAGAAAACATGGATTTAAATCCATTTGTGAAAATATGGGTAAATACGTGTACTTAAGCTTTTCTGTTTGTTTTGACAATGTATTTCTGAAGCCTTATTAGATGTGAAAGAATGACAAAATTCACAAGTCATGTACCACTTGATAAAGGTGACAGTAACTGGACTCTTAGATAGTGAGCAATACTTGCATTATTGAAAAGACTGCAGTTGAAATAACCTGAACTAAAGCAAGCCAGAATCAGAGAGCTACTTTTCAAAAGTCAAATTTTGCATTTTTTTCTTTAGTGCTGTAATTTTTGAATACTATAGGATGGCCATATTTGCCAATATTGTTCTATAAGTACTGCAGGCAAGCAAAAGTCTAGGTGGCATAGAAAAAGAACTAAAGTTGTCAGTATAAAACACTGCAAAAAGAAACCGACTATCAATGTCTTCTGTTAGCCGCTTGATTATTCAGCTGTATTCACTGAGGGTTATAGAGACATGGGTTAATTTGCTTTATAGCTCTGCTTTTCTGTAAAGAAATGGCATCAGTAAAATACTACTTGCAGTTACGGCTCAGTGATATTAGTTGAAGATTGCTATTATGAAAGGAGGCAAAGCATGTTTCTGGCTCTCATTGTGAAATGCATGCAGGTTGAATTCAGGAAATAAGTGTGATTGTGACTTTTGTAAACGCAAGGGGAGATAAGAATGGGAAATCTTTGTTCTTCTCATAGTGGAGTGTTGTGGTTTAAGCTCAGTCAGCCGTGCAGCCTCTCTCTCACTCCCTCCCTTTCCTCCCCCGCACTCCTAGAGGGATGGGGAGGAGAACTGAAAAAATGTGACTCCCATGGGTTGAGATAAGAACAGTCCATTAGCTAAGGTATTACACAAACCACTATTGCTGCCACCAATAATGATAAGGGAAATAATAAGGGAAGAGAATGCAACTACTTACCACCCTCTGTCTGATACCCAGCCCGACCCCAGCAGTGATCTCCCCTTTCCAGGTCCCTGCCCCCAGTTTATATAGTGGACATGACGTGCTGTGGCGTGGAATACCTCTTTGGTTAGTTTGTGTGAGGTGTCCTGTCTGTGCTTCCTCCCAGCTTCCCTTCCTCCCTGGCAGAGTATGAGACTCAGAAAGTCTTTTGTCAGACTAAACATTACTAAGCAGTAACTAACAGCATCAGTGTTATCAGCACTGTTCCCAGGCTGAAAGTCAAAACCACAGCACTGCACCAGCTACTAAGAAGGAGAAAAATGACTGCTACTGCTGAACCCAGGACATGGAACAGTGTCAAAATGATAATTTTCATCCTGTAATTATTTAATTTCATCTGGTCTAGACAATGCAGACAATTCTGTGTGCATATCAAGAAACTGAGGTCTGCAAAATACTCCATGCACTGTAGAGTGCACATTTCTAGAACTCATGGTGGCAGAAAGAGAAGACTTTCAAACTTTGTTGTGGGAAGTTTATAGATTTTTTTTTTCAAACTACTTTAATTTTTATCTTTCTGCAAAATAAATTAGCTCAAAAAATCACTGTCATATATGGAACTTGGCTGTTGTATTTATTAAGCAAAGTTAGTACCAAATTCATTAAGTTTCTGTATTGTTACTTAGACCAACCTTCAGGCATTCAAATTTGGAACAAGTAGGACATCAACCAAGTCTGCTAGAACACATCACCAGTAGACAGTTTTTCATGACTGTTCCCATACTGTTTTTCCCCCTCCTCCCCCTTCCTTTTTCTTTTTTTTGTTTTTGGGTGGGGCAGGGAGGGGAGTTAAAATCTGATAGGCTCCTTGTAAAGACCCTGATTTTCAACAAAGGGTAGGTTGCTACATCTGTCGTGAAAGTTTCTGGGGAGAAGTGGGAAAGGGTTTGGTTGTTTTCTGAAATCTCCAAGGACACAGGATATGATAGGAAGTTTTTGGAAACCTATGTTTGTGTTGTAAAATGGAGATGTTGTGTACAAAACGGCAAAAAAATAGGTCGCATTTATGTAGCATGACAAAACCTGAGTCTTGTGAATGGAGCAGCTGTGATCTCCATTACTTTCAGCGAATAGGTGTGGTTCATGCTCGCTGCCTCACTAGATTTATGTAATTTTATTTGACAGGAACTTGGCTATATTATCACTGAACTTCAATAGACAAAGTATAATGTAGCTGTTTTCCTTTGAGATGTTCTTTCTATCTAAAGCTGAGCCAACAGAAGATTCTTTGCCTCAGTAGTGTCAGACATGACAAACAAATGTTACTGGAAAGTCTGCTTATCCTTTTCAGTACATGAATTGCAGTTATGCTTGACCTAGAGGTCAATGTTGAGATCATGGCCACTGTAGAGGGTTTTTTTCGGTGCATGTGGCCAGTGGGTTAGCACAATTTAATGCATTTACCATATGCTTAAATCTCCGGCTTGTAGAGATTTGAGAAGGGCTTAACATCTGGGAGAGGCAGGGTTTGTGGAGCCTTTCCTTAACATTGCTGCAGCATGTGAAACAATTACCAACTTACCTGATGAGCAGAGGATTCTATGAACATTTTTAAGTAGTGTCATTGAAGTTAAATGAACTCCAAATAGTTTTTTTTTATAAAGCCTTTTATTAGACTTTTAAAAAATTATTATTATTTGGGTGAAAGAACCATAGTAAAGGTTACTAAAACAAAAATAGGTTTCAGTGGGCACAATGAGCATTTGTGGAAAAATTTTTTAATAATTGCAGTCCATAGATTTTGGATGCTGCTTCAAGAATTTGGAGGCTGAGTTTCTGAATCTGACCTTCTGATGTGGTTTCTTTTATTGAATGAGAGAAGCCTTAACGTAAGTATAAATTTAGTTAGGTTCAGGATTTTGAAGAAGGCATAGTTTTCTTTTGCAGAGAAGAAAGATTCAAGCTTAGATGCAGCAGTAATGGTCTTTGAGTCCTTCCAGCACAACTTCACTTAACGGTGTTTTGTTGTTAGGCATGAAGAAGGTAACACGTGGAGACAGTCTGTGTGTTGTGCTCATATTGGGAGTCACAAATTCAAGAGGATTTTATCCTTAATCCTTTGACATTTAATTTCCTAAAAGCTATATATATTTTGCTCTTGCAACTTATTTTCTTATACTAAAATATGTAAAGCAGATGCTGTTTGCATCTTTTTGTATTGCTGTAATTTTCTTTCTCTTTTTCTTAATGGTGCTCTTCTCCCCTCTTCTACTATCTGAAATTAATCTGAAAATTATGCGGTATATAAATCCTATTTTATGTTCAAAGATGAGGTAAAAACCCTAAAATTTACTTTGAGCCCAGAATGTTCACTAGAACAGATATTTCATTCCTAGAAAACTAGACAGTGTGAAGCAATGAGACTGTAGAAGGAATTAGGAGGTTGTGTCTTCCCTGCAGATTAGGTAGTGAATTAGGGAAGATTTGTCCAGTTGATGGTATAAGGCAAATTCCTGTAACTAAGGATCCGATTTCAAGCTTTCTATTCTACTGAACTCTGTCAGATATTGGCCACAGCATTTTGTCAAGATGCTGTCATTCAAGTTTAAGATCCTCTTTGAATGGTAGTAGCAGTAGGGAACAAAGAGAAAGTTGTGCAGCTCTAAATGTGAGTTGTATAGTGGTTTGTTTGTTTTGATTGTGTGTTTTGTTTTTTTTTGGGGGTTTGGTTTGTTTTTTGTTTTTGGTTTTTTTTTTTTAATGTGGTCTCTTGGCAGGAACAGTTTTGGTCACCTATGTTACCAAGCTCCTCAAAGGCAAAATTTGACCATATGCTTGGAGATCAGTACTTCAGGTGCATTTCTATGCCTGTTTACAAGGACAAAGGTCCTTTTTCTCACCTTCTCTTGCCTTCTTTTTGTCTTTCTTTCACTGTCACTGCCTCTCCCCACCCTTTGTCATTGGTTTCCTCTTCTATCTTTCTTGTGTCTTGCATTGATGCATGTCAGCCAAGGACAGATCCTTTAATGTAACAGTTCAAATAAAATGATTGGTCAGAGCTTAATAGAATTATAGATTTTTTTTGCTCAGTCTTAATTGAAAATGCAACCAAAGCAAATACAGCTAGCAAAAAATCTTAATCTTATACTCTAACTTCTCAAGATTATTAATCTATAATTGGTCCTGTGCAGGTCAGACAGAGTTCTTGCCTTAAGAAATCAGACTCCAGCTTTAGGTCTAGAAGCAATTGAGAAGTTTGATAAATCTATATTAGCAATCCTGGAACTTTTGGAAACCTGAATTATGATTCAGCTCGTTATTCCACATCCATTTAAATGAATGTCCTTTGTAGTTTGAAAGTTCCCTATATCCAAAGCCAAAGCAGTTTGTTACAAGTCTTTGATACTGTTGTACATCAGTCTCATACTTACGGATGGGCAATATGAGTCTTATAGGAAGGGATGAGATCATTAATTTGACCAACAAGTTTACTTGGGGAAAAATTGAAGGGCTTTTTGGGTGCACAGGTCTTTCTTTAAATATTACAATAAGGTATTTTAGTAATATCTTTATCTCATCAAAAGACATGGGAAAAAATACTTTAAGTTTCTGAAGCTTGTAACAGTATAAATTGTTTGAAACCTCAATAAATACTTATGAAGTGATATTTGTGATCTTCTAATAGCCACCTTTCCTTGGTACAGATCTCTGGGAAAACACGAGAAATGACTTGCAGGTTGGAGAGGCAGGCTTGTAGGGGTGGTAAGATCTTTAAAGAGATGAATGGGTGTAGTTTGTGGGAGAAATAAAAATTTTAGGAACATGAACTTAGAAAGCTTGTGAATTATGATCCAGGTCTTTTATGGACAGAAGTTACCTTTAGTGCATGCTGTAGATCTGTCCAGGCATTTAAATAGCGAGTATGCATAATTATTTTCCTCTGGGTGCTGTTGCTGTATGTACCATCCATTTTGTCCCATAGATTTTGTTTGTGTATAAGGTATCCTCGAAAGATCTTTTTAAAATATAAGACACTCAACTCCTTATTCCTTATGGGATTAAGAAAGTGAGGTAACTGTTTGTCTGTGGCCTCTGCATAGACATATATATTCATAAAATAAAAAATATTCAGGCTTTAAAACTCACATAGTCATCTAGATTATAATGGCTAGACTTCTGCCAGGCAGAATGTTTTGCTACCTGTGATGTTACATAAACTGCCTTTTTGAGAGCATAGAATGACTGCAGTTACAGTCAATAGTGAATTGAACATTATAGCTGAAGTACACTGAAGTAAAGGTGCATTTGACAAAGTCAACAAGTCAATAGAGTACAGATAACTCTTTCCTTCCCACCTATATTTGAGTGGTGGTAAGTGCAGACATGCTGTGAAAGTGCAGATAAAGTGCATTTCTCTGCAGGTAAGCTTAGTGGTATTCCTATACAGAAAATATCTAGGCTGTAGTTGTGATATATGGCAGTTCTGGCTTAAACTAGACAAGTTAATTTGTTACATGACGCATACCCAAGGAGTCTTCCTGGAAGTGGATTCAGTGTCCAATTTATTGTGTTAAGAGTTATAGTGCTTTATGCAAACACATTTTTTACACATATGTGTGTATATACGTAAATCTAGATTTATACAATTGTGTGGTAAACTATATATAGTCTGTACTACTTAAGTATAATTTATCTAGTAAGCATTGTATTCAGAGAATAGTGGGATGTTTTATATATAAAAAAAAAACTAAATTAAAACAGCAAATGTATTAGTTGAAGCTTAATTTTATTTTTTTTTTCTTGAGCTATTCTTGTTAATGCCAAGTAGTCAGAGTATTACTGGTAATGTATTATAAATAATAGTGGCATTAGAATATTCTAGACTAACAAATGGGAGATTTTAAGTCCTATTTTTCATTCTGTGTTCACCACCCACATAGAAGGTGCTGCGCATTAGGATTGTGCCATAGGAATGTAGATGAAATATTATAAACTGTGCTTCTGCTTATCCAGCATAACTTAAAGGCACAAATGAAACACTGAAGGCATCCCATGTAAATGCACACCTTCTCAGTCAAATGCTGCTTGAGTAAAACATTTGATTTACTGATTGGAAACATTTCAAACAACTTGTGCATAGCATTTGCTTATTATAGTCAATGGCCTTGTGAAAAAGTCATCTATTTTGACGTGTCTTGAAATGTTGTTTAGCTTTGTGCGGTTATTGAATGATCTGCTGCCGTTTTGAAATGTTATATAGAGAAAATAATTATTATATAGGTGATGAAATAGTTAAGGAAAGAGATGGAAGATTGCAAGAGTAGAAAACAAAATAATGCTACCATGGTGAAATGCTGCATACGTTGTAGCCTTGAGCAAGCTGGCAAACATAATTTAGATCTTTGTAGTTTACACTGTGCCCAATATCTTTACGAACTCCCCCCAACTTTACATAGCTAGAACACACTTGTACTAAGTATCCACTGAGTACCTTAAGCATTTTAACACTATCAGGAGTAAGACGGTTCTAGGTTTAAATTAGGTTAAAACACAATGATTGATACTGTCTTCCCTTAAAGATAGATAAAGGAGGTGAATGTTCTCCATGATCTGGTACAATCCAAATAATCTTTCTCACTAACCACTAACTTGAAGGCTGACTTCTTTGCAGTGCAGGAAAGGATACGGGGGAAAACATGTGAGGGTGGAAGAGAGAATCCTGAACAAGTAGGAAAAGGCACAGTGCTGATAAATACTGATATTCATTGTCTTTCCCACATATAGGTGCTGACTTGCACTCATTTGGTCTCAAGGATGTGTTCGTGTGTATCTGAAAAGATCATCAAGGTATTCAGTATAATACATCAGGTATTCTGTATAACACTGTGTATATTTATTGTATTGCAAAACACAAAGGAAGAAGAATAAATCTTACATCATAAAATAACTAATTTCTGTGAAAGAAATCAAGAGTAGTAACAATTACAGGAATGTTGGCAAAGCTTATAAAGGCTATAAAGCTATTTGCTCTAGTACTGCAAGTAGTTTGGAAAGATTTGTGTATTACCATAGGTCTTTAGTCTTTATTAAAGATTATTGTAATTTACAGTATCATTGGGCTGCTACTTGAAAAGAAGTAATCAATTTCTAAGCAGTAGAAAATGCATAAATGAAGAACATCTTATTATCAAATTCCACCCAGTTATTTGGATGAGAGGAAAAAAAGGATTTAGAAAACAATGTATTGGTGAAAGAAAGTAAAACCAATATTGATTGAATTCTGTTAGGTATATCGGTGAAGACTATACTGACAAAAAATATCTCAAATTTGTCCAAATTTAATTTATGTTTCTTGCCAATTCTGTTAACATACTGTTCATGCAATGTTTTAATGTGATCCATAATAATACAAACATAAAGAGTTCTAATGTGTCTTTCAAAGATCCTGGTCACCCTACTATGAAGACTTTGCCAGTGCGTATGTTCTTTGTCTCCCATTTGATATATTTAGGGTACACTGAAAAGAGTAATATCTTTTTTTGTTTTAAGGCTTTTCACATCTAAATAGCAGTACCCTTTTTTGCTTCAGAAGTGACTAAAATTGTTACTTTCAACTAGCTAATAAGGTATAAAGAAGATGCAGATAATCTTCCTGGCAGTTTGGAATGGTACAGTAGTAGATGGTGGTTACAAGGTACAACAAAGGAAATTGGTTTTAGATACTTGGAAAACTTTTTCAAAATAGGCTAGTCAGAGATGAATGATCAGATAAAACATATGCTTTTATTTTTTACTTAAGGCAAAATGAACAAGCAAACAATAGAGCTATGAATGTAGAATTTCTTCAAATGTTTGGTAAAATATCAACTGTGATACTCAAGTTCAGAGCTGGCAGCAAGACTGAAGTACTGAAATAAATGTATTCTGAGTATATTTTGAGCTTACTATGTTTTTGGCAACTAATACCTAATGAAAACTGAGATTTTGGAATATGATAGAAGTAATACAAATGTTGATTGAACTTAATTAGGTCTGTCCGTGTATCAGCACTCTTTCCTAGTAAAACATGTAGAGTGCAAATATCCCTGTGTCAATGTCTTGCTTAACTTTCATCCTTGTTTCATCCTAAGTGTATTATTAGCATGATTGAAACTCTTCTGAAGACTTCCTATTGGCTAGTCACAAAAAAATACACTGGGAGAAGAGGCATCAAACACCTTATCGCCATGCCCTTACTTGGGGGACAGTGGTTAATACATGGTATAGACATGTAAGAAATAAGATTCTCTTATTTATCCTATTTTTGACTTTGTGTTCTTAGACAAATAAATTTGCTTGGGATATTTTCTGCAGCAGAAATATTCTCGGGTGACTAGGAAAACACTGCAGTGTTCTATTCTTAGGACCGTAATACATCTTTTAGGATCTAAGCAGGTTAAGAAGACGTATAGAATGAATGGTGGCTATCCCAGAAGATAAAGAATCATGATGGGGGGGGGGTGCAGGGAGGGAAATATGCAAAAAGACTCAAAAAAACCCTAATCCGAACAAGTATTTGGAGACTGAGTATATTCTGGACTATAATACCAATAAAAGGAGAAAGAAACTTTATATTGAAGGATTTCAAGACTTCTACTGTTAATCATTAATATTAAATTAGGAGTACGGGAGAATTCCTCATTGATTTGGTATGGAATTTTCCTGTGTCATTTTGGAACACATAGTGGTCATTATACCAAACCTCCTATGTTACATGAAATATGAATTTGAGGCAATGAAGCAAGTCCTGCATTCCTGAAATCATTAAAACTACAACAGGTAACAGTCAGAAGTAAACAGCTACAGCAGAGTATTGAAATATCTCGTAAGCTCTGCTTTTTATACACCTGTTGTATAAATAATGTTTCTTCCAGCAGAATAGTCTAAAGGCCCTCAGAGGCTTGAGGCATGATGAGAGGCTGAAAATCCACACCCTCATAATTTACCTTGATTATATAATTTACTTAAAATGTAACAGCATTCAGTCTGTTCTAAAAAGGCTTTGCTCCTGTGATTTATGTGCTGTTTGTTGTCAGTAAACCTTGGAGACAGAAGAGATTATTTGATGCCTATTAGGGTGCTAAAAATATTAAAATACCTAGAATTCTAAATGAATGCTACTTGTTTAATAAAAAAAGAAAATAAAGCTGCTTTCCGCCCCATCCCCCGTTTCTGTTATGACGTTACAGTACTTCTTTTAAAAATCTTAAAATAGCCCTCATAAAAGGTTTTGGTCTGCTGAGGTGGAAACCAAAATTATCTCTGGTTATCTAAAGAATACAAGTTTGAAGGACATGTTCCATTACATTCTTCCATCAGCATGACCTAATCATTATTTGACTGATAGATGATATTCAAGATATAAATTTTTATTTTAATTCAGTTATTGACTTCCTGAATGTTAAAGGAGCTTAGGCTATCCTTTGCCTTGTATAATGTCAGATGAATCAAAACTGGCTTTTTGTTACACAGCTCCATAGGCCAGCTCTCAAATTGTAAAGATCTTCAGTCAATATTATTCTAATCTGGTTTGTCATAGAGATGAAAAATGTCTTAGGCTTTATCTGAAACATCATAATTGCATTTTAAAAGTTTTATGGTATTACTACCTTTAGATGAGCCGCAAAATGGAGAGAGTATCAAGCATAAGAAGACCATGAAAAGTGGGCAGTACTGGTTGAGCAATCTAGACAAAATATCTGAGGTAGTTACTGGCAGTTAGAAAAAATGTCGTAAGAAAGGTGAGTATGATGAAAGGAGGGGGTGACTAAGAGGAGAAAACTAATTAAATCTGACATATGGAGGAATTGGTTTTAATTTAAAAAAAAATGTAATAAATTCTGTATGTAATATATAAATTCTATAATTTTTTTTAGAAACACAAACCAACAACACATACCTAAAGTCTTATTAATTCTTTGTAAAGCTAGAAAAATAGAGGGATGAATGTACTATTCAGATAAGAAAGCACCAAAATGCTTTCCCTAGAAAGAGCTGATCTGTAGAACTGTAGAGTAGAAGTCAGTACTCTGGTACAGAAACTGATTTCTTGCAATTGCAAGTTGGCTACCCAGTTTGCAGCTAATGTCAACCATTCTACCTTGAAGAAAGCTACCTGCTGTATCTTATTGAATTTACATTTGAATAATAAGAATGTTTAAGTTTAAATAATTAATGATTCCTCAGAATCAATAAACATGTGGTTACTTAGGCATCAAATGGATTAAAATATATTTTTGAAGTAGAGCAAGACAGAGGATTTTTGCTTATCTTAATATGTATATATCATACCAGGTTTTTATTTTCTATTTTTCATAATCAATTTGAAAAAACAGTTTATAAAAGAATTACAGTCTCACAAAACTTGTAATCTTGGTGTGAAAAGGACCCATGGGTTCCCAAGCTATTCTATCACTTTGCAAATTCTTTGAAGAGCTTCCTAAATTTTATAATACTTTGGTCATTTTTCATAGCAGTCATGGCTTTTTTTTTTTTTTTAGTTTTTTTTTTTTTTGTTATAGTAATTGTTATATGCTTACACATTCTACACAGTTGCTCTGACCTATACCAAGAAAGGATGGGGTGTTGTAGTGTTGTTACTTTTTGCACTGCCAATCCCTCACTTCTGCAAGGGTATTTTTCTTGTTCTCAAATTGTGAATTTGAGCCAGACTTAGCTGATTTAGAACTACTTAGCAGATAAATGTAAGTGAAGCATCTGATATTCAGCAGTTCAGCAGCATATACTTGGAAGAGCCTTTACACCTGCTTATAAAAATAATCTATAATTTAAACTTTTGTCATCTATTTTCCCCATCTATCCAACAGTTTACCTAAAGTTCAGGAAACGTAATGTGATTGAGTTTCTGTAAAGTGTAACCCATGAAAAAAAAGCAGAATTTGAATTTGTAGATGAGAAATGCAGTGTGGAGTCATGGGCTGCATTGTTAACATAATTTTATTTAACTGCCTCACCACCTTCCTGTGTCACTGCTCTGTTAGTGGGAAATGATAAGTGTGTATTAGAATACTGTCCAGGCATTAGGCTCAAGAAGACTCCTTTAATAAGGAAAAATTGCAGCATTCTGACTGTTCCACAGCAGATATAAAAAACAAAACAAAGAGGGTTTCGGGAAGGTCTTTGACAGATCTTTTAGAGGAAAAGGGAGTTGAAGCCTTGTTTGTAACTTGGAACTGGAAGGCAGAGAAAGGAAGCCATGTGACCCAGTCAGTGGGGCAGTTTTATCAAGGAAGTTTTTATTTCTTTTGTGTTTGACCTCTGGTGAGCTTTTTTCTGAGGTTCACATTCTGTTCTTAAACTGGATGTTATTTTTGATTACAATTGTGTGCTTCATGCAGATGAACAGTGCTTTAAAAGAAAAATTAAAAGAGATATCATAACTGAGAAATGAGTCCAGATACAGTAAAGAGCCACGTATCTGTATTTGAATTCTCTTTTATTGCAGAGAAACTGTACATGTCATGTACATTTTGCATTCAGATAGCTTTCTTGTAATTGTATCTGACCGGGTAGGTTAATGAATTCATTAATTAGGCTCATGAGGTATGCAGTAATGATCTGTAGCAAAACTGCATTTCTCTGGCAACTACAGTAGAAATGGGTCTTGTGCAGTATAAGTGCATGTCACTGTCAAGTTTCAAAGCTGTGTTGATTTAAGTTAGTTTTGACAGTAAAGAAAGCTCCTGTTTTTAATTCAGGTAATAATTTTTCTTTAGGTCTTGCTTTGAATCATTGTTGCGTTGAGCTCTTGAGATCTTTATTCCATATAAAGATGTAGGCACAGTCACCACTACCAACAAACAACACCTAAAAAGAATTACTTTGCAAATATGTAATTCTTTTTAATTTTGTGGGAGCTTTTAAAAAGGTATCTTAAATTAATTGCCAGTTTTAGATCACTGGTCAATTTGTTTGTGAGAAAGCTTGAATTAATATAAGTATTCAGGTTTGTCTGTCTCTCTTCGTATTTTCTCCAGAATATTGACTTCCTTTTGGGGATAATCTTGTGTTACATTTGAGTGCAGAGACATGGCTTCACTGTATGTTTTAGACAACTTTTCCTGGCTGAGAGGTGTTGTAATGTTGGGGCAGGTGATGTTGGAGAGGCAAAGCATAGTTGCAATGAGGATGACAGCAATGGAGTAATTCCTGAAGGATGGATAAAGGTATATATAAATAAACGTGCATGCGCACAGACACACATTGGCATACATATACAACTTAATTCACAGTTCTAGCATTCTTTCCCACTTGTTTAGACATAAAGAACTGTGCTCCTTCATTCGCACAGGGCAGTCCAAAATCCTAAAAAATGTTTGCAGTCATTTGTCAGTCATTTGAGGCAACGTTGTACTAAAGATTGGATGTGTTGTACTGTTTAGTGCATTTATTCCAAGGAGTGAAAGATTTTTTCCTATTTATAAAAAGGATGCAGAGTGTTTTCCTTGTGGTGTTATTCTCTTGAAGTACAATGTTAATATTATTCTTAATCGATTCCAGTTTACCTACAAAAATCTGTAGTTTTAAGCTTGAATGAATCACCTGCTTGCAAGTTACCAGTTGAAGTTCCAGTTATGCTTACTCTATCTAATAATGCATTAAAAATATACCTACAAACCTGAGTAAGTACACAAGCATCAGTTGCTAATGAAATCAGATTGTTTATAAATTGGAAGCCTCTTGTTCAAGCTTGGCCTAGCTGCTAAAGGTGCTTCAAAGCACTCAGTTGGAGATAAGTGAGGCTGGTAAATTACAGTGTCTAATGTTTCACGGGTGCCTTCAGTATCCTGTGAAAGTATATATGATTAATTAGAACCCTAAGTAGCCTAGTAATCGTGAGGGATACTTTTCGTGTCAAAGGATGAGATACATAGGAGCTAGTTTAGGAGAAAATTGGAGGAATATAGGATTTCAGGCCCCTCCTTTTCAGAATATTCCACTAACAGATATGTACCTTTGAATACATCTGCTTCATGCTTTTGTTACACATCCCATGACAGCTTCTATACTCCTTGTGGGGAAGAAGAGATCCAAGACCCTCATATGCTGATAAGGTTCAATATGTTCCTCCCCTTTTTTAGTCTGAGGCTGTGGAAAGGGGGATTTCCCATTCCTCATAGTTTTTGATAGAGGAAAGCTCATAGTGGAGGGAAAGTCTGCAACCACTTTGTCTTTGGGAAGTGCTTCCATGACCAGGTATTGCTGTGGTCTTCTAGTCATTTTGTATGCCTTGATGGACACTTGGCTTTAGTTTTCTCAGGTTATATAGGAGCCATAAGGCCTTAAACAAAGATACAGTGTTTCTTTCTTCCTTTGGCTTGCAAGAGCTTCTGGCAGACATGCAGGTGAAACAAATATTTAGGTGACTAATTTTATTGATCAAAAGTAGAAATCAAGCTGATGAAGACTTGTTGGGCCTAGGTTGCAGTAAGGATATTTGGAACTTAGGGGAAATTTCACGTGGTAGGGGTTTGGAGTTCAGTTCCCTGCATTATTGTTATTTCATTAAATTGTGGGCTAATAGCTTGATCTGGTTTTCATATACATGTCATTTCCTCCCCTCACCGCTCCCAAAGATTGACTACTGTAAGTGCCATTGCCATACACCATTAACATTGTGTTATGGTTTTAATTATTAAAAGCACTATTAAACACATTCATCTAGATTTCTGATTGTGTCTATTTTAGATGTACTCACTGTTCAGAATATCCATCAAACAAAATGAATTTTGCCCCGTAACTCATTAAAAAAAGTTACTTTTATAGTGCAGAGTTCCTTTATCCTCCTTTAAAATCTTAATGGACACTCAGATCGTACATACTTCAGTTATAGCTGGGTTGAAGTGCAGAAGCTCTATGAAAGTGATGTCAGTCTCTTAAAACCTCAATAACTTACAAGATTTCTTATTCATGCTAATTTTCCTTATGTCTTCATCTTTTTTTTTTTCCACATCATTATGTTTACAAGATTACTTTGAGTGGGCTGTTATGTTAAACTGTGCTGCTTTCAGGCTTATTGCCTAATTTTATATTGCATTGACTTATTTGTAGGGATAATTTAGGTACATTTTGTTACCACTCTATTTGAGTTTAGAACTTGTGCCACTGGCCAGCATAGTAATGTATTTTAATTATTCAAGAACACAGAAATTGTGTTAAAGAAGTGTATTTGAAGCAAAGGCATACTGACAACAATAAGAGTAGAAGATATCAAAGGCTTAATTTGGAAAGAAAACCTATGCTTTGGAGTGACACTTTTTCGTAATTGTCACTGTGAAGAATGGCTGTCATTTTCGCTGTTAGAAAATGAAGGCATTGATGAACACTAAAATAATATCAGCACTTAATGTAATATACAGCGAAGTGATAAGAAGACATGAAAATTAGTTTGTGCGTACTTAAATTACACTTTAGGGTTCCTGTATATTGCATATCTTGGGAAGCAATAGTAAATGATGTGCAAATTCTTTCTATCCAGTAGAAAAAAAGCAACATTGGGGCCTTATGGAAACATAGTGCTTCTCTGTGAATCTAGGAAGAGGCAGCAGGGCTGAACTTGCTGGGAATGTGTTTTGCTCAATCCAGTTCAACAGGAAAGCAAAGGGTTAGGGTTAGTATGTTATATATATTATATTTTGTTATATCATATATATTATATGATATATATATTGTCTAGAATATGTAATCTTAACATGAGCAGATCACTGCTTCTCTAGCTGCTCAGTCTCAAATGTTTTTCATTGGCTAAAGAAGCCTTGCAAGGAGAACAAATGATAAGTAAGAGGGCAGCATTTTAAGATACTCTATTTTTTTACAGATTTCAGTTTTAAGGTAGAAGTCTACTTATTCTGAATTGTAGTCATCATGGTTACACTATTATGGCTGATAGAGTTCCCCCTTTGCTGGTAAAATTGCAAAGTAAAATAATCACCTCTAAGTTTTTAGGGGTGCCTTCTATGGCTAGTTGACTCCAAGTATTAGCTCCATTCAGAAAGAGCTGTGTGCTTAATCTACAGAAGTTGTGTCATGGGAGCAGCATGATTTTGGGCTTTGGTTATTTTTTGGTTTTGTTTCAAAAGGTGTAACAAATTGTCCACTTGATAAGTAAGGTAATGGGAAGATGAAGTAACTGAGCTAAGTAATTTAAGGGAAAATATTTAGTAAAATAGAGAATGTTTGCCTCATTGTAGTCTCAGACTCTCCTTTTTAAAATCAGTGTTGTCTCCTTCTTATGTTCTCCTATTATATGCTTATTTTTGTCCTGGATTCAGAATCCAGTCAAAGCAAGATCTAAACCCCATATTTTCATAAAGTCATTTGTGATTGCCTACAAATCAGTGATGCCAGACTCATGTCTCCATTGTCTTAGTAATTGCTTGAAAAAAGAGCCTTTTCTGATTTGTTTAGTGCTGCTTTACTGATGCATACTACGCAATCAGTGTTTCTAATACAAAAAAACATAGTTCCCACTACCTGTATTGCAAGTGTGAAGTAAGTCATTCTGATGCATTTGCATTTTACCCTTGTGAAATTATAAGGGAAGAAAATGTTAAAAATACCCAATGTGATATGAATGACTGGATGTTATTTGAAAGAAAACCTCGTTAGATACTTGAAAAAGCATGGTGCCTCAAATGGAAAAGATAATTTTAATGTATTTAAAAAGCTTAGTTAAGAAAAAAGAAAATGGCAACGTAAACTAAAGAATGCACAATAAATAATAAAGATAACTGGTATGCATTAACATTTATGAGTAGATATCTGATAGCTAAATAAATCTGCAAAGAAAAGTAATATTTTGTTATTGTAGATAAAGACAGTAAGACTTTGAGAAAGACAAACATCCACAGAAACACTGGAGCAGTGTAGATCTTTTATTATTTAAAAATAGGAATTGATGAAGTGGTTTTAAGAACATTGTGAAACTAGAAAAACTCAGAAGTCTTAAAATGGGAGACAGCCGTACCATCATTTGAAAAGTTTAAGTAAGGCATTTCAGGTAGTGATAGGCAGATTAGTGTACAAAAATACAAAGAAAAGTCCAGGAGAGGACCAACAACTGGAGGCAATCAAGGTACAGGACACTTTGGGGTTAGTTAACAAGAGAATAGCTAACAAGAAATCCAATGGTGGAAAAAGCTTTCATGAAACACTGGTTATAAAATCTTTCTTAGGTTATGCATTTTAACAAAGTTGACATATTTAGTGCTCTAAATTATGTAGCTTTCTTTGATCAATTTAACCTTATTAAAATTAGTATTCTGTAAAGACCAGTGTATCGCAGATTTAATGATAACTGATATCCTATGAAAACTGTAAGCAGGAAATCAGGTAATGAGGTTATAGTCAGGTCCAGAAGATCCTTTCTTGTCCTGAGGCTGTTATCATCACTATAACATATCTGCAAGGAAAATTGAATTTGTCGCTAATAAGTATTAAAGATTTCATAAACATAAGTTAAGCAACCATTAAAATAAAAGACATTTTACAGCACAGTATAGATTTTATGGTAGCATAATCTTACTTGAATAGGGTATACATTAATGAACAAATGGTATAAATCATACATGCATGCATACATACTGTGCATACTCCTTCAGAGAAACGGATTCTGGAGAAGTAGTCATGCAGCCATGTGTAGCCAAATGTCCATGATGGAGATTGATGGCTACAAAACCAACGATTCTGTAGTAGTTGACAGAAAAATCAAATGAGGAGTAGGCAGCTGTTACTGCAATGACATTTGCACATTTTTTTTGGGAAAAATAATATCCTAACTCTAGTAATGACATGTTCAAAAGGGTTTCAAATAAAACTGTGAATAATTGATAATTTGCCTTTTTTTTTCAGAATTTTTTCTTGACCTTTTTCTGCATTTGAAAAATCACCCTGGTATCTAAATATCACCCTTATTCAAAAATGAAATGTTTCCTTATTTTTAAAGTTTTTGATAACTTTACAATACTTTATTTATAGCATTTTGGTGTTAAAGTATTATTATAAAAGTAAAAAAAATACTAAAATATCAAAGCAAAATGATGTAGATAAAAATTAATTCAGCAGATAAAATATAATTATATGAAAAAAAAGGTTTGCCCCAAATCTAACAGGTCCTAATTTTGAAATATTTTGGGGCAAGGCAAAAGATTAGTCATTACTGTAGCTAGGTAATTGTCATGTTTTAGGCAGGCATTTGTGAAAATCTATAGCCTAGGTTCTACATGTGACCAGACTAGATGTAAATGTATTTTCTATACCTTCAAGTCTAGGACTTCTTGAATCAGTCCATAATCTAATTCTGTCATTTTCTACAGCAATGAATGGAAAATGCATTAGTTCTGAAGAAAGGACCAAGAGATAATTCTGAGAGTGTTTTTGTTTTGTTTTGTTTGTTTTTTTGCTATAACTTAATAATTTCAGTGTCTAACCATATGCGATTCTTTAGTTTTCTGAAGTGTTCTTTACTCTGAATTAGATATGTTTCTTATTTACTTATGAAAAATAATCTCACTGCTCATTAGGATTATTTTTTTTTTTTCATGAGTACATTTTACAGAAGACCTGTGGTAATTTGAATCATCAGAACAGAATTTGTAAAGAATGTTCGATTCTGCAGTTTCCCCAATATCCTTAAGAAAACCCCACAGTGAATAGATTTCAAGTAAAAAAAGTTTCAGCCAGACTGGTTTTGTTCATGAAATTCTGATATGAATTTAGGATTTGTTTTTCTAAGTCAAGCTTGTATGAATTTCAAAATACTGTCTTTAGAAGAAACCTTAGAGGTTTTGAAAAAGTCTCTGATGTTGTTTTTTGTTTTGAAGAAAGCTGTCAAAATAATTTAAATCAGTTGCATTTGCTCCCCATGAAATTCGTACAACACGAAATTCCAGTAATACATATGGTCATGATTGGTGAATAATAAGGGCCAAAGGAAGCTGAATTAAACTAGTGTCTCTGTTGTAGAGATCTATTAGGAGTGTGCTTTTATGGGATTTGACCTGCTGCTTGTCCTGCTGCAAAATAATCCTATTGTGTCAAAAGAAA
Source organism: Forpus xanthops (assembly GCA_032466535.1). Classification (NCBI taxonomy): domain Eukaryota; kingdom Metazoa; phylum Chordata; class Aves; order Psittaciformes; family Psittacidae; genus Forpus; species Forpus xanthops. The sequence continues at coordinate 30,615 of JASSUY010042141.1, forward strand.
TTCTTCCAAGCAGGAGTCTAAGTTGTATTGACTCAAACTCAAGGCTTTTATATAAATACTGGTTATTTGTACTGCAGCTGAAAGACGGTGAATCTGTTATTCAGCTGTTATTTAGTAATTTATCATGAATTATTTATTATTCTGGCATCTCTGTTCTTTTTCTGATATACAGGAAAATTACTATTGAACTGCAAGTGTATGTATGCAAATAGAAACCTGAGTTAGATTAACTCAGTGGGATATGTATTCTCTAACAATAGCATGTTATGTGGTTTTGTTTTTTTTTTGTGTGTGAGACAAAATTTAATAAATCCCCCCTAACCTCCCCACCCCTCCTCCCCCGAATTCCCTTTTTTATGTTTAGTAAGGCAGGTAGGTAGTTACAAGAAGGGTATTTGCAGTTTTCCATAAAATGCATGATACATTAAACAAGGTATAGGGAGACTTCTGTAATCTTTCTCTGTTCTTCTGAAGTATTTTTGTTTCTCATAATTTTAGAGAAGCTGTTGTGGTTTTCAGTTTGTCTTCTTAATTTATCCCAATTCATTATACAAGTTCAAGTGAGACATGCTGCTTGATTAAAATACTTGCAAAACTAACTATGACTCTAGGGTAAGAGTGCTCATTTGGTGTGAGGATTAATGGCATTCCCTTTTTTCCCATATGTGGCATGAAAAACTGCCCATTCTTTTGTTTAGGATGTGTGGGAATGGCTTAGGAAGTAAGAGAATAGCTTAAAGCTGCATCAGGGGACACTAAGTATTAGGAGAGTTCCTTACTGAAAGGATAGTGAAGCACTGAAACAAGCACCCTAGGGAAGCAAATCTTGGTCCTAAGCTTGTTGACTTGGTCTCCAGTGACTGCTGAAATCCAAACACAATGCATAACTACCATAAAGAACAAAATTAGGGAATTATACATGCATGAAATTGTGATTGTTAATTGCAGTATAAAATTTGGGGATCATAGAATCATAGAAAAATTAGGGTTGCAAAGGACCTTAAGATCATCTAGTTCCAACCCCCCTGCCAGGGGCAGGGACACCTCTCACTAAACCATATCATCCAAGAGTCTGTCCAGCCGAGCCTTGAACACCACCAGCAATGGAGCATTCACAACTTCCCTCCCTGGACAACCCATTCCAGTGCCTCACCACCCTTACACTAAAGAATTTCTTCTTCATACTCAATCTAAACTTCCCCTGTTTAAGTTTGAAGCCGTTACCCCTTGTCCTCTCACTACAGTCCCTAATGAAGAGTCCCTCCCCAGCATCCCTATAGACCCCCTTCAGATATTTGAAGACTGCTATGATGACTCCATGCAGCCTTCTCTTCTCCAGGCTGAACAGCCCCAACTTTCTCATCCTATCTTCATAGGGGAGGCTCTCCAGTCCCCTGATCATCCTTGTGGCCCTCCTCTGCACTTTTTCCAACAGTTCTATGTCCTTCTTATGCTGAGGACACCAGAACTGCATACAGTAGTCCAAGTGAGGTCCCACATGAGCAGGGTAGATGGGCAGCATCACCTCCTTTGACCTCTGGTCACGCTCTTTCTGATGCAGCCCAGGATGCGGTTGGCTTTCTGGGCTGCAAGCACACACTACTGGCTCATGTTCAGTTTTTCATCGACCAACACCCCCAAGTCCTTCTGGGCAGGGCTGCTCTGAATCTCATCTCTGCCCAACCTGTAGCTGTGCCTGGGATTGCTCCGACCCAGGTGGAGGACCTTGCACTTGGCATGGTTAAACTTCATGAGGTTGGCATCAGCCCACCTCACAAGTGTGCCAAGGTCCCTCTGGGTGGCATTCCTTCCCTCCAGCACACCAACCAAACCGTGCAGCTTGGTGTCATCAGCAAAATTGCTGAGGGCACACTCAATCCCACTGTCCATATCACAGGCAAAGTTGTTGAACAAGACCAGTCCCAACACTGATCCCTGAGGGACACCACTCATTAATGGTCTACAGCTGGACACTGAGTCATTGAGCACTATGTCCAGCTAGAGACCTGTAATGAGTGGTGTCCCTCAGGGTCCGGCATTGTGACTGGTCTTGTTCAACATCTTTGTCGGTGGCATAGACAGTGGGAAATATCTCTGGTCATTTTGGGTCAGGTGTCCTGTTTCTGCTTCCTCCTGGAAAGTAAAGAAAAAGTAGGATTTAATACTAGCTGGATTTAACCCTTGGGGTTGCTGAAGATCTTTTAGCCCTAGTATTAGAGGCTGTGATCTGGGCAATAACCATCGCCAACCAAACCAGCTGCCCCCTTTATATCACCAAGGTGATGACCAACAGTGCTGCTGAACCCATGACACTATCCAAACATTACGGAAGTGAAAAGCACCATGATGAGATTGTCAGAGTAGGCTTAAAGTGAAAAAATAAGGATCTTCCAAATATTTGTTATATGAGAAGAATGGAAAAGATGAAGATCTGATTTAAGCTTGATCTGGCAATGCGAAGAATGTAGGGCAGATAAGTTGCACAAAATGATCCTTATACAAATGAAGTTTACATATGCATGTCAATGTGACTCCTGCTGAAATGAAGCAAACTTGCACTACTTAACAATTATGCTGTTAAAGTGGGAGATGTGCTAATTATATTTTAGGAGTCTGGAGAAATCCTATATTGAATGAAAAAAAATAATCTCCTTGGGTTAAAGTCTGAAGTAATTAATAAGTAAACTTGTCATAGAATTGTTACATTTAATCTCTCATCTTTCAACCATATTTCAGTGAAGGACTTGACAGTAAGTTCCCCAGAATATGTAAGTACATCTAACTTTTCTGTGCTAAGTCTCAAAATGTTCCATATGTCTTGAATTTTGTAGAATCCATATGAATTATGAAATTGTTATCTTTAGATGACATAAAGTCTACAAGAGAAGCTAAATTACTTGGTCAGTTCTCAAGATCCTACTTTGTCCTCTGTTCAAGGCCATGCTGTGAATCACTGAAGATTGAAGGCTAAAACTGCTTAATCTTGAGTATTTGTGGCTCACTCTATCAACTGGATAGGATTTTAAAGCAAATACTGATATAAGTATCTTAATATACTGGTAGAACATATCAAGTAAATCAAATGATGATGATGATGATGACAAAATTGTATGTGTTCAAAGCATTAGTAAAGCAGCCGCTAATGTCACTTCCACGGTTCAGTAGGCTTATAATACTTGCCTGCTTAATCCAGGTATGGTTTGAGTATGGCTGATATATCTGCAAATTATTAATAGACATTGGCATAAAAATAAGAATAAAAATAAATGTTACATGATCATATTTTGGTTGATGAAATATTAATTGAAATTCTGTCAGTATATGAGGCATTGGAAAGTTCATTGTTAGAATGTTGGATATACTGAATTACAGAACAGACAGATCACAGTCAACTTGGGTGGCTTAAGCCTCCCCACCACGCAGTTTGCTCACTCACTCCCCCCTCTTTCTTCCCTCTGCTCCTGGAGGGATGAGAAGGAGAATCAAAAGAATGCAACTCCCACAGGTTAAGATAAGAGCAGTCCAGTAACTAAGGTATAACACAAATCACTGCTACTACCACCAGTAATAATAATGACCAGGGAAATACAAGGAAAGAATACAACAGCTCACCCCCTGATACCAAGCCCGACCCACCGGCAAACCCCCACCCTTCCAGGTCTCTGCCCTCCTGGGCATGACGTGCTGTGGTATGGAATACCTCTTTGATCAGTTTAAGTCAGGTGTCCTTTCTCTGCTTCCACCTAGCTTCTCCTCCTTCCTGGCAGAGCCATGAGACTTGGAAAGTCCTTGGCCAGACCAAAATGTTCTAACATGCTGAACCCATGACAGCAGTAACAGAAAACATTGGTGTTATCAGCGCTGTTCCCAGGCCAAAAGTCAAAACCACAGCACTACACCAGCTAATAAGAAGGAGAAAAATGTCTGCTATCGCTGAACCTATAACATTTAGGTAAAGAATCAGGCATTTGCAATTTTCACATGAATGTCAGAAAAAGGAAAGAAAAAAAGAAGAAATAGCATTCTTCAATTTAGCTTTTTGTGTGTGTGCTGTGAAGATTTCAGATCACTTAATAGCTAAATTCAGAGTGCTTCAGCCCACAGCTATTTTTAATATTTTTTTTTTAGTTCAGAGTTTATGGATAATTGACAGTTAATACATAAATTAATTGTATGCAGGTTAATATTTCCCTCTAATGGAAATAACCCCCCTCTTGAAAATAATTTCCCTTCTGAAGGGGAATGTTCCAAATCCAAATTTCTGCTAGAGTCTCCAAATATGCAGTAAATAAGCAAAAGTATTAACAACAAGTATGTAAGTATAAGTATAAATATGAGTCTTCACAATGCCTGCATCAGTCTAATTTGAGAAAGGCTTCCTACAAGTTCCTCTTAAGTATTTTGGGAACGTTCAAGTTGCCTCTTCATGTGCAGCCTGACACACGACAGTTGTATAATCATTCTGAAGTCTTTGTTTTAGTTCCTCCCTTTTTATCAGTATAGGTTTCTTCCATCAATTTCCCCTCTCCCCTCCAAGTATAGGAAGTGTAGGGCTTCAAACTGGAGCATTTGAAAGCTTGAAAATTCAGAATTAAGATCTTCAGTAGAAAGCTACGCATTAACCTCTTACATGTGTTTGCAATATGATCTTTAGTTTCTTGGCCACATCCTGGGTTTGGGTTTTTTTGATTTTTTTTTTGTTTGGTTGGTTTGGTTTGGTTTGGTTTCTTTTTCAATTGTGGGCTGTTTCAAAATCATGAGATTTTTCCGGACTTCTTTTAGTCCTCTGATGTGGTCTTTTTTCTTACTGATTTCCAATTGTACTCTGTCTTGAACACAGAATGACCAATTTCCTTCTTGATGTTTTTGTGTTGTTTTGTTAATATTTTCCATAACTGTATTTAATATCTGAAACATTAAGTAATTAAGTGAGAATCCCCTATTAAATCAAACAGAGAAAGGTGTTAGCTCCATCTTATAATGAGTAAATGGTGTTACAAAGAGGTTATAAGCAAAAATTTCCCATAAAGCTTAAGTTCCCATATGAAATATTTGGAGCACAATCTTTTCTCCAAATACGGGAAAACACAGCTGGAAGCTTCAGAAAATTTTGCTGCCAGTCTGTAACTGCTCTCTTTTCTGCTTGTTAAATCATGCACAAATGAAGTAAAGCATACGTGAACAAGGTGATAACCTGGTTACTTTTTCAATAGGACATCAAAGGCATATATCCTTTGTAGCAGAGCTGCACTAAAGCAGAAAGCTGTTAGAAATATCCTCTGGGAAAATTATGTTTAACCCTGACAAAACAATTTAACTTTGCCAAACTTGTTTTCAGTGACTAGAAAATTGTTCTAACTTGAAGAAATTTTGACCGATTTTTTTTTTTTTTAATTATTTTTTTTTTATCCAAAGCATAAAACTTAGTCTCCTTTGGTTTTCGAAGTTTTTAGTTTGAATTATTTAAACATTTTCTTAAGTGGTATGATGAGAAAGTTTGTGAAATACTGTCACCTTGTTGGCTTCTTATTGGTGTGTTTATTTCTTTTATGGATTTTTTTTGTTGTTTCTTTCTAGATTTTCTCAAATAATTGTTTCAGCAGCATGAATAATATCAAAAAGCTATTGCAAAATTCTCTTCTTTTTGTAGTACCCCTGCAAACATCTGAAGATTTATTTTTGGCCTGAAAAGAACATCTTGAGTTCTACTTGACATTATCTGGACTTCTAATAATTACTTTTGCCTTCTGAAACCTGTACTTTTAACAAGTACAGTGTCAAAACTATTGCTCAGGTCTCATCTTGGACAATTATTTTTCAGTCTTTCAAGTTTTTACTGCTGTAATCTCCTGCTACCTATAGAAGTTCTAATATGAATTATTGAGAGGTGAAAGCTGGACACATTGTACCTCTGATTAGATACCTGAGAGTAAAAATTATCCTTTTTGTAACTACATCACATGGGGACTCATGTTCTGAGGTCCAATGTAGCTTCTATATGATTTCTACAGAGCTGCCAATCAGTAATTGTTCCCCTTTCTGTGTTTGTCGAGCTGATTATTCCTGGTGTAAGTTTTGATATTCACTAGATTTCGAGCTCTGCTTTTCATACTTCTTTAGCTACTAGAGAACTTCTAATCCTGTTTTCCAGACTGTGCCATTGTAATAAGCATCTCTGTTCTGTTTTTGTAACTAGTGTACATATTAAACAGTATTGAACGTGGAACAATTTACAGAATATTGATTTTTTTATCCTTTTTTTTTTTCCCTATGTTGAATACTGATAATCAGTCTGCATGTTTCATTTTAGAAAAATATCAGTCGGTAATCTGATCTAAGTTTTGCTTTCTGTGTGTAGAAATAAGGAATATATGTAATAGATCATTTAATCTAAAAAATGATTGTTATTTCACTTAATTTCTTACCTTTCCTTTTCATTGAGGTAGTTGACAGGCTTGGCATAAAAAAAATAAAATTAAAATTTGATAATAGTACTGTGGCTATGTCTCTCTGTAGGATATACTAATGAGGTAGATGCCACACAGCTTTTTACCTGTCATTTGAAAGACTTCCCTTTGGATGAGTTACATCTCTGAATAAGCTTTGTAGTAGCTTCACTATCTCTTTAAAGATAATTAAGTCTTAGAGCTAGCTTTTCCTTACTATTCAACCTCCCTAAATACATTATGTAGCGAGAAAAGTCTTCTGACTCGTCATCTGCCAAAATAGAAACCAGACTGGAACAAGGGTACCGCAAGTCCACATTGTTCATCGTCTTGGGTTTAGAGGATTTGTATAAGAGAATTTGACAATCAGTTAAAAAAAAAAAAAGTAAAATGATTAGCGGAGTCCTTGCTATCTTAGAAAACAAAATCTCAATTCCTTGAGAGAACAAGGTTGTGATTATTATTCTGCCCTTGCTCATACCACAGAATCTAATTTTAGTCAGGGATTTTGCCCATTTTAGTAAATTCAGCTTATTGTAACAATTTTACTGTTGCTGCTTTGGTGATCTATGTTCTTTGCTATAGAAGCAGGATAATTTATGTAGCAAAATACACAGGTTATGCGTGAATGGAAAAGATACTTTTCTTTCTTCTCAGAATGGTGATTAGCTTAAAAGATGTGTGATAATATTTTTTTTCATTGTTGGCTGTCTTATTTCTTTTTATTTTAGCTTTGAGGGATAGTAATAGAGCTGTTGCAAACACCAAGTTAGTCTTAATTTAAAAATCAATGATGCCAGATAAGACACTTGCCACTATACCAACTGAATATTTAGTCATTGGAAACAATCAACGTTTTCAAAATATGGCAATTGATCCAGTCAGTCCATTATAGAAGTTAGCCACATATAAAGTAATTTGAGTCTTTATTATGCTACTTTGATTTTTTTTTTCATGATTTCCTGCATTTAGGAAAAAATATGTAGAAACAAGCAGCTGTTCATAGCTTTCATAGTGACCTCTGATTAGAAGACAGTCAATTACTGCCCTAAGAGGGGAAAAGATAAAAACTTTTAAATCTGTCCAGTGTAAAAAACCTAAGAGAATGTATGTTGATATGGAAAATGCTAGAACACTTCCCAAAAAGCTGGCGGGGTATTTGACTGTTGAGATATTACAGAAATTATTTACAATCTTGGGTATGAGAAACTGAGAACCTTAGAGCTTGATGAAAACAAGAAGATTCTTGTCCTGAGAAAAATATAATGCTTGTGAAGATTAAGCATGACTAAAAAAAGAATGCTGATATAACCTCCTGATATTTTGATAGCCTGTACTACATTCAGAAGGGTTTCATTGAGTTAACATGGACATAGTTTGAAAGAGTAAATGTTTTCCAAAATTATTCTATGCTATTGATAAGATTATCTTAAATTATTTATGCATAAAAGAAAATTATCTTTCCAAATGAATTTGGGATGCCTGATTTGTGATTCTTATGGCAGGTGATGTTGTCAGAATACTTTCTTTGATCAGTTCATTAGCAGCTTTCTTTTTATTTGCTGAGTTTGTAGGTCTTTTGTCCCAGTAACATTATTTAAAAAACCATGTTGGGACAAGAAGCTTCTATTCAAATTAATATAGCTATGTTAGACTTCAAGTGATCCTCATGTCAGATGAGTATGTCAAAGAATTAGGTTCAACATAAAAGTTAGCTGTATGTGATAAGCCTGCACCAATCTTGCAACTGGAAGAGTTGACCAGCTCTTCAACATTTCCCATTTTATGATCATAGTGGATCAGATTTTGTAGAATTACTTAGATGCTCTCGTAGCCTGCTTATATCTCATTTTCTAATTTTTGGTTCTTAAATCTTTGCTTTTCTTCACTCTAAAACCCTTCAGTCTTGATATTATAAACAGGTCACACAGGTAAGATCCAGAAGTTAGGAATTCTTGCTTTACAGATACTTTAGTATCACCTTATTGTGCGCTTTAAGGAGCTGTCTCAAGCCAAAATGCAATGCTGACTGCCATTTTATTTTAAACAGCACCTTACATAAAGGGTTTTCTGGAGAATGAGCCTCCGGGTGCTCTTATCAAGTGTATGAAGAAATGACTCATTAGGCTCTGAGGAAAGAAAAAACTATGATCATAGCTCAGTAGGTTATGATGATAAAAGTTTTCCACTGGAATGGAGAAGAGTAGTGCTCTTGTGCTTGCTTGAGACTTGTATGTATTTTACATGATTGAGGCATAGCTTAGAATACTGAAAAAGTTCTTGCAGTGGAAGGACTTTTGTGGAAGGAAGACAGGATGCTTATTTCCCAAATAAGTTTCATAGTTGCTTTAGAAAGAAACCTTGACCCATTTTTAAAAGTGAAATTGTGAATAGTGTTTAAGGAGACAGCTGGAAACTGAATTCCAAGTGAATATTCTTGTGCTAGGAAAAGCCTGTTCTGGCCTTTTTTTTTTTTTTCCAGTAAATTCCCAGAGTTGTGGATTGTCACCCATTTTGTTTCTATTTTGCCTAGCTACGTAGTAGTTGAAGACTTTTCAAATACTGTTCTCATCAGTGCACTAATGTGATTTAGGTCACATTTCATCATTGTATCCAGGAGTGCACTTTACTTTAAACATAGGTCTAATTTCGTTGCTTTCAGTGGAACTGAAGCAAGCATTAAGTGTTCTTTGGATTTAAAGCCTCATAAATGCTTCCTGTGCACTGCTGATAAACTATGGAAGATAAAAGCTAACTGTGGAAGTGCAATAAGTCAGACATAATAACTATGTTGATATCAGTTGTGAGGAATTCTTTTGGTTTGGCAACAACAGTCGTGATTCCTTTCTTTTTTCTTTTACCTTTTTTTTTCCTTCTTAATATTGTTTGTAAACAGTCTGAAAGTACTGTACTGAAATATCTTCAGGCTGTGTCTGAGCCAGTGTCTGGCTATGTTCATTCCTGCTTCTACCTCTCACTCAGCTCCAGAAACAAAAATAACACATAAGAAAGAAATTCTGATTTATTTATTTTCTTATTTATTTATTTTTAATCTCAGGTGAACTGGGATGAAAAAGAATGATGGCAAATGAATGATGAATAGTGTTACTGTCCATTGGCACCGCTTTTTCCTTGTAAATTTGATTTAGGATCCTGTCACCCAGTGTTGTTTGAGTTAGTAAATTTTAATTGCTCTTAGAAAAAAAAAATCATGTTGAAGGTTAGATCTGGCACTCTGTAGTGCAATTTATTTCCCCCAAGTCGCATAAAGCATTTTCCTGTTCTCATACTCACAATTGCTTTTTCTCATGATACAGTTCTGCACATTGACCAATTACTATGTTTCTATAAGCAATAAAACAGGCTTATACTATGAAAATATAGTTTTACACTAGGATTTTCAAATATCATATAAGAGGTAAGCACATGAATTCATATCATGTGTTTCTTGTGATTTTCTTCTGTGGTGTCAGTCTTAAATCTAGTTTAAGGCTGACAGTTGCCTGTCTTTTTAAAATCACTTCCAGTCTCAGTTGCTTTATTATTATTATTATTTTTCCTTATCATTCCGTGATTCTCATGATGCATTACTTGAAATAAGGTCTTGTCTATACAGGAAATGCCTTGTGTCATTAACGGGCCATTTTTAGACATAATTAATCTGCAGTATAGAATCATAGAGTCATAGAATAGTTAGGGTTGGAAAGGACCTTAAGATCATCTAGTTCCAACCCCCCTTCCTTGGGCAGGGACACCTCCCACTAAACCATGCTATGTTTATCTGTAGCTTTTCTCTGTAGGCTAAACATACTTTATGTAGCTTTTAGTAGTTTAATTTGCTCTGGTTTATTTCCAAAAGGTTTCATATTGCTCATTTAAGGTCATTGGATTACTAAAAGATCTGTAGTGTGAATGACATATAGACCCATTATGCCTGATGCCTGTACCAGAAGAAAGAGCTATCAAATTTCTGCCATAAGACTTCAGTGTCTTAGAAAATTTGGAAATGCGAAAGCTAGCCCTGAGACTCAGTTATAGATTATTATATGTTTCTTTTAGGTTCATGGCTGCATAAATAAATAAAAAAGTGCTATTAATTATGTATTAATGTTTCCTGATTTACACTTCTAAAAAATATAAGATGGTATGGTTACCCAGATAAATTTTCCTTTTATTTGTGACAGAAACCTTACAAAGAAGAAATATTAGAAATACCTGAGAGCACCCCCTCAACCTTTCGTAGGATCAGGGTTTTTGCCTTTCCTGGTTTTTACATTTGCTGCTTTCTTAGGCACTGACTGATTCTGATGCTTCTAATAGTTTAGAATTTGAGTGCATCCATTTATTTTTTGTCAAATTCAAGTGAAAAGTTAGTGTTTCATTTACCTTCCAGCAGTGAGATTCAGCCAAAAGCCCACTGAGAAACACAGGTATGCTTTCCTTAGCCATTATGGGCTTGGTATAGTTCTATGCTGTTGAAACAACTGAATTACTTTTTAATGTAGAGATAACTAACCAGCTCAGCTATTGGCAGCGGTGTTTCTAGATCATGAGATAACTCAGTACAACTGTATTACTACTGACAACTGAGGCAGTTTAATCAGGGCTAGCTCTGGTAGTCCTCTGTGGCCTTGTGTTATTCAGGCATACTATAAATTACTTTGCACTTTGTTTTTATTTTCCTTGATTCAATTTCAGGAAAAGAAATGCTATTCTCTTACTGCATAGGAAATCGTAAGTTAAAGTCATGAGCCCTGCTGATATATGCAGAGTGTTTTGTGACTTTGAGCGCGTAAATTATATGAAGGGCAAGCTATTCATCCTAAAAATTTCTTGTGGCCTTGGAGTATTTATAGAGGCTCCCCATGGAGCTGCACTGTCAAGCATCGCCCAGCTGGGGAACAGCTTATGAAAGGTTCTCTGAGGAGTATGTATACATACTGAAAACTCATTAATAGTCATACATGGTCCTACAAGCAAGATTATTCCTGTGGCTTTTCTTTATCTGAAAAAATCTTTGGTTTTGTTTCTTTAAATGAGGCATCTCCTACTTTGGAGTATTTTTTTTTTGTCAGTGCTCAAGGTTGGCTTCAAAAGCAATTAAATGTTGTAGAGCTCACTAGTGTAATGGCTAACAAAATTCTTGGCTCAAAATAGGTATTCAGGGTCAATCCTGTATGGGATACTCAGCTGTTTGCAAGCCCAGAACCTAAACCCACTAGTTTGAGTTGAGAACAGAGCCATAAATAGGAAATGTGGAAGACTGAAATTTCGAATTTTATGACAGGGAAAGGTTTGGTGCAGAGTAACAGGTTAGAATAAAAATGCAGAATTATTATGTAAAGCCATAAACATTATTTCTTACCTGTCTCCCTATGTGCATAGATTGCTGGAAGAAACAAGGACATATAACAGGAAGAAAAACAGATTAAAGGGGAGATGGAATGGAAGACAAGGAAGAGGGATTTGGAACAAGCAGGCTGTCTCCACAGACTGGGGAGAGTCCAGAGGTCCCTTCCTTTACTGTTCTCATACTGATTCTGTAGGGCAGTGTTTCTTGCTGGTTCTTTGAATAATAGTGTCAGGGAGGTGCAAGCAACATGTTTGTCCTAAGGTCTTTGAATAGGACAGTTCTATAGAGTCTGAGCTGTGTATCTTCTTTGGATCATAATTTTTATTCATTATGCAGAATTTCACTTAGTAACCAATTAACAGTGTTTACTATTCTGACTTTGTTACATATTCATTGCAAGGGTTTTTAATCACAGCCAGAGATTCATAGTTTAAGGTGAAATATTGTGAAACATTTCATTGGCATTTTATGAGCTATAGTTTTTTCAGCTGCCTGAGGTTCTGTTTTTTTCTGTCCTCAAATTCAAGGTTCATCTGTGTTCGCATTTGAGATAATCAGTATTGTGTTTTGAGTGCATATCTTGATCTTTTCCACTTGTTGATATGATTTTTGGTGAATTCCAGAGTGCATACATTGGATTCCTTTTAGGTTGTTCTATACCAAAGGTGTGATCTGGTGTGCAGTTTGTGGGATCTTACTGAAGTTATTCCAAAAAAGAATTCCAAATACCGCTTCCCAGAAATGCCTGCAGCATGGATAGCAGGTCCTCTGCACTGGTGTTTCACTGTTCAGTTTCACTGTACTCCACTGTGCTACTTGCTAGTGTACATACAGTCAGTCAGCTTGTTCTTGAGATCGCTACATAGAAGCTTTAGGACCAGCAGCCTTTGCCACATCATGTTTGACATTTAGACAAACAGAAATGAAACTTTCAGATAAAGTATTGGTAGTGGTATTAAGTCGAACCTGCAGATTTGTGTGGCTCGTTTAAACTCCAGTTTAAAAACTGCTGCTTGGAACGTGAAATATTGTACAAGTCAAATTATTCACACAGTTTTGTGATTTATACTTCACCTAATGAGATTTCTATAAAGAAATATCAGAAAACTGGAGGAGTTCAGTTGATCCTTCTGTCTCTCACAGATAATCAACTTTATGTGAAAAATCAAGGAAATGATAAAAATGAGGAAAATTATTTCATGCTTTTTTAGCAGAAAACAGTATTTTTCAGAAAGAACATTGTATTCCTTGGTATTAATGAAGCTGGAGTATGTGCTAATTCTTTGCTGAAGTCATCTTAAATACTATCAGCTCATGTCACGTTTTTATTATTCTTCACCATCTGAGGAGTTTCTCACAAGACCAATTTCTATCCCTTTCAAATACTAACTTCAAATTTTTCATACTCCTCCTTTACAACTATTTTAAATTAAATGATTTAAAATATGACACTGCTAAAATGAGTTGCTTCATGTTCTTCTGCAGAGGTCAAACAAGGGATGATTTTGAAGCTTCTCCTTGAAAGATAAGAGATTCCACTCCTCAAATAAGAACTGCAAGTGTAAGGTTCTGAATATCACCCTACTACAACAGCCTGAATTGTGCAGGTTTTGTTTTTAGGGAGTGCCTTTTGGTTTGGTATAGGGTTTTTTTGTTTGGCTTTTTTATATTTTTTTTTGGTAACACTTACTGGTGGATAGCTCTGTTCAGAAACTGCCACTGGTGAAACATTTGGGAAGGGTAGGACTTGCCAGTAATTCGAAACATATCACTTTACAGCATTCAGGCTCTCAAAAAACCCACAGAAAATTAGTGGTAGTGCTAGAAGTAATTCCTAGCAATTTGGTTAGGAAGGCCTGTCCAAGTAGCAGTGGGGAAAGAAGTTAGAGGTTCAACTAGAATATATTTCTGGTGTTTTCCTTCCATTCTGACGTTCTGTGATCTTGAAAAACTCTCCTGTCTCTAACACGTAGAGATATGACATGACACAGTAGACACAAGATACCCACTGTCATGTATGTTTGAGGCGAGCGAGATAAAAATACCTCTTGCCATTTTCTTGCTAAATATATACTAAATTTGAAACTTTTGCATTCTTCCAACGTACCTACCTGAATTAATTAATGTTAGAGTGTTCTCACCGTTTTAACCAACAGCATATACTCATAATCACCTTTATTTGACCTAAAAAGCAAGTGAAGGTGGTGTGCAGGTAATGAGCTCCTTTTGCTTCTTGTACAGCGGTACTATAAAAAAAAAAAAGCTGCAGGGTGTTCTGAAGGATCTTCATGTAAGCTGAAACGAAGTATTAAGATCTTCAGATTACTGGGATGAATGAGTACTAAAACAACTTCTAAGAAGATCCCTCTTAAAGTAGCAGTCCCATGAGAGGTGAACTTTTTTCAAAGAGCACATTCATTCTCTTTCTATAAGAGGAAGTTGCATTAGAAGGCTGTATTCCAGCTAGCTTGACAGACAGCACCTGGGCAAAAGACGTAATAAGTATTATATTTTGGTCTGTTACTAGTCACGAATAGCCATGCTTTATGTTTTGATGCAGCCTGTTCTGTTGCAGGCATGGGGAGGCAGAGAAACAGACACAGAAGAAAACTATTTTTGTTTCTCTTCAAATATTATTGTTATCTCTTGTAATGATGTGCAGGGCTGTGCAATATGCAAGGGACTGCCTTTATGCTGCCATTGTGTCTCACTGCAAAATAATATCATATCTCAGGGTTCAGAGCCTGCCTGCAGCAAATCTGGTTAGAAGCAAGATGCTCTTACAAAGCTTCAACCCTAGGTTTTAAGATACAAAGAGCATATGTTTGGGAACAGTTCTGTCTGTCACTGGAGTAGGCAAATTATTCCTGCTCTGCATGCCTCAAAATGGTCAATGCTGATTTGAGTGTTTACACTTTCTCTCCTGCTGCTTATGTAGTGGTGTTTCTTCTCAGGGCTCTGAGACGTAGATTTTAGCAAGGACTCTTTATCTTCAACGTTTTAATTACCTTCTGTGCTTCTGGCTTTTGGCTCTCTGTGTGTTGCTCCTTTAGTCCGAGACAATATTTCCAGTTTCTGGTACGAAACTTAGAATATCAGCAAGAAACAAAAATGAAAAGCCAATTCTTGAAGAAAATGTAAGCCTTACAAGAACTTATGAACTCTGGTAATTATTACCAGTCTACTTGCACATATTACAGGTCATAAAATAAGTATTTGAGACAGCTAATATGACTTTACTTTCCATGGTCTTTTTTCTTTTTTTAAAGTAACTTCATACTGTCGTACTCCGCTTACCAGGAGGAGGAGGTAACAAAGAACAGTAAGAGAGTAGTTCATTTTACTACTTTGGATCATAATGAATTAGTTTGGAAAAAATAACAAAAATAATTTCAAGCATTTTGGTCATAGCAAATATTTGTCTGGAGTTTCTGCCTCAGCTGATGCAGTCTTAATAACCCTCACCCTGTGCTAAATGCTTCTGTGGTTTCTTTCTGGATCCTGCAAACTGAAGAAGCATTGTTACACCAGAACACCTATTTGGATGAGATTCTCCAATTGAATGTTTTTTGACTTTGCTTTCCTGATAGGATCTTATCTCATAGGACAGTGGTTGTATTAGATGAACATAGGAAGCGTATCTTTGTTGAGCTCTTCAGCGTATCTGGTAAAGGCATTAAACATGTAGAGAAAAAAATAAGCTTCTTTATGTGGTGTGCCAAAACCAAGAGAAACCAGATTTCATGTAAACAGTGTTTGAGCCATCTGCAGTATCACTCTCTGGTTATTGCACATGTGCTTTGCTTCAGACAGTTACTTCGCTCTTCCTGTTTTAGGAAAACATTTTTCTTGCATCCTAAATTATCTCTAAGGATGTTAAATTAAGTTTTCATACACCTGCAAGACCACAGTGTTTCTGTTTTGGGAATGGAAGGGGATGTTGTTTCTAGGGCTCCGAAGATGCAAACATGAAAGAGGAATTATGGAGGATATTAATAAGATTTTTTTTTTTTATATTTTTTTATTAACATGAGTGTAATATTGCTGAAGGATTTTAAACTGATGGCTCTGGTACTTGATTGCTATTAGGCCTGATCCAAAAGCTGTCATTGATTTAAATGAGCTTTGGGATTAGGTTTTATGACATCCATTCAGCTCTTCCACTCCAGTTATCTCTTGATCTAACTTGGTGCATTTTGGCTGTACTATTAATAAATAGAAAATTAAAAAAGCCACGAGTTGCCTTTTTTGTGAATTTTATTCATACTTTCCAAATAGATTTAACAATACTATGAGAGTTAAAGTTCTGTGGATGACAACTGAAATTCTGTGGTGACAGGAGAAAAAAAATGTCAGTGTATGGAAGAATGGATGAGATAACCAAGTTCCTGCATCAACAGGAATGAATTCTTGTGATGGGCAATGGGTATGACTAACTATCCACCAGGCTGCTTGAGAGATTGCATACTGCAGGCATCTTAAAGAGATCCTGGGTCAGTGACTGATTTTGTCCATTGCCTCTAGAGAGAACTGGGATCTGAAAGCTGTGGCTGGAGTCACACATCATGTCTTTGAATTCAAAAACCATAGCATATTTCAATTATTAAATTACTGTTAGTAAGCAATGTGAATAAATCCTTGTGTCAGTAAAATAGATTAGCCTAAGATCAAAGCAGAAATGATTAGGATAATATGGGTCTGAATTTGAGAAACTGTGTCCATATCTGTCATTTGTTCAATTTTTCTGTCTATTTTCTTGTGTGTTGAGCAGTCCGCAAGATCAGTGTTGTGTTCCTGTAAATGAGAGATAAAGTCTAAGGTTTGCTTATTTTTTAAAGTTTGTTGGCTTTGATTGCATTTTCTTTCATGTTTTCTTGAACAGCTGACATTATATTTTCATCATGATATATCAGGGTGGAAAAGTTAAATGAGTGTGTTGTTGATACACACAGTGTTTGTTTTCCTAGTGAGAAGCTATGCTACTGTGACACCAGGAATAAAATTCATATTTTAGTTGTGGCCCTGATTCTGTGGAGGGTACATTTTTTCCTAAAAGTAGAAAGAAAGTGTAGGTGGGGCTGGCATATTTGTCTTCTCATTTTGGGTTCCTAGTGTGTATTTGTACTCAAAGATGAAAATTCTGTTTTTTTCCTGGATGTTTAATGTCCTTCCATCCCAGCATGAAATCCTAAGTTTGTCTTCATGTGCTTTCTGAAAAGAAAATAATTTTGTTAGCTTTTTGTACTGCTCGTATTGTAATTTAGAACATCTGGAACTGGGGCACATCGTGCATTTTTAGTTTGAATAGAAGCACAATAAACTTTTGCAGGGAAGCTAGAAACTGTGTTTCTACGGGTTACTCTTGTCACTTTGTGTGAAGTATTTTGTCTTTATCAAAGCTTTACCATCTTCTTAATTTCAGTTCTTCTGATGCTGTTATTTTCAAGAAACAGCTGTATTTCAGTGAAAAGATTTTTAAGCAACTGTCCTCTAGCAAGATTTAATGAAAACCAGTTATTTGTTCCTTTCTTCTAACAACAACAACAGCAACAAAACCAAACCAAAAACCCTCCCCAAAAAAACACCTCCTTTTGTTAAATTCAAAGCAGTTGTTTGAATTGTTATTGGTTTTCTATGTTCTTTATATTACTGAATAATACTGAGAATTTTCTTTTATGATGTTCATTTAGTTAAGTGTCAGATTAGTACAGTCCTGTTCTGTTCTAACTTAACTATTAAAATGCCTTTTCCTAATCAATAGATCAGTGCTAGAGGAATGCAAAGAGGTATGGAATATTGAAGGTAATTTTGAGTTCAATAAATCATGTTGCAACCTAATTCCAGCTTCTATAATTACTAGAGATAAAAATCACATTTGGATACTCATGGCTGCTCGCTAAGTAAATGATTGAGCACACGTTTGAACTATGGCCCTACAGCAGACCATATGTTTAACTGAGAAAGAGACTAAATCATTAGAAGGAGTCTAGGAGACAAATGTAAATTGTTTTCTTGAGCATGAGTCTCTCAGAGTACAAAAAGGGGAAGGAGAGCTTACCTGGGTTTAATTTGCAGTGTTCCTCTGATGTTTGTAGGATCCTAGTATTCTCCTCTAGGAATCATAGATTCATAGGATGGTTTGTGTTGGCGGGAACCTTAAATATTATCTCTTCTAACTTTCATGCAATTGTCAGGAACAAAATCCATTAGACTAGTTTGCTCAAAGCCCCGTCCAGCCTGGCACTGAACACTTCTATAGAATCATAGAATGGTTTGAGTTGGAAGGGAGCTTAAAAATCATCTAGTTCCAGCAAAAATGAAAGGCTAGGGCTCCAAATTAGGAATTGTTAAAAGTGTTTTGTTTCACTTTAACAGTTCCATGGAACTGTGGGTCTTAGGTCCAAATAATGGTGCTTTTGGGATCACCCGTTAAATCAGCAACGCTCTCTCCTTTCTTATTTGCTCAGTAGAAAGGATTGCTTCATGGACTGAACATGGTTTTATTCCTTGTAACTGTTTTCATTTTATACTGTTTGTCCAAAGGGAATCCATACTGACATGAGAGACTTCCTTTAGCACTGGGGAAGTTGTGTAGTTAAAGCAGCAACTCGGTGAGGAAAGGCCTGAACAGTTTTTTTATTTGATGTCAATTAAAATGAAACAGACTGTGAAGTGTGTGTGTGTGTGTGGGGGCAAAATGTTTTAACCTGAAGCTATCGGATTCCATTTCCAAATTACACTGCAGTTTAATCCCAGGAACAAGTCACTTGCTGCAGCCAGCCTTGTTTTAGATGAGTTTTCTGTTGTGTTCTGTTTTTTCTGCAGGGCTAGCTGGGGGTGCCCATGTTACTGTTGCAAAGCATAAATTGCTTTCCTGAACTTTGGGAATCACTTTAGTACAGTTTGAAGCACTGCAGGATTTTAAATGTAAAAGTATTAATATTTCACTGTTGTTGAAAAACTGTCTCACTTGCTCATCTCTGTAGCATATTCTACAAATTAATTACTTGGCAGGTCTGAACTACCTGTTTTTATTATGCATTCAAAGACAGAATATCACATTTTATTCTTTTGAAGTAAATCACAGAGTGCTACCCTGTAAGTATCTTACTGCTCATTCCTCCAGCCCCATTTGTTCATAACCTATTTCATTTCTTTTTGATTTATGTCTGTTACATGTGTATGGCGATGAATACAAAATGTATCCCTATGAACAGAAATAGGTCAGTTGCTTGTGCAGGTTCTGGAAATAAAAGAATTATAGCTGTTTAGATTTTTATCTGAAGAACTCATATGTAAAATGTAGGTAAACCAAAACTGACAGTATTGCTACCAGATGGAACGCCTAGAATGGCTCTGCAGTTTGGGTAGTGTCATGGTGGGGACCAAATGCTTTCTCATGAAAGTCATCTTTTAAAGACATCTGGGATGGTGAACAGATAATGCTCATTGTTTTACATTTAAGTACATTTACATGTACTCAACCTTCTTATTCATAGGAGTTCTGTGCCTATAAGGATGTTACCTTATCAGGTCATAACATTTTGCTCTCAATTACTGAAACTAAAACAGCTTCCTAATAATTTGTTTGTATGTTACTAGTAAATTAATTTTTACTTGTAGCTGTTTTACTTCTGAAATAATATCCTGGTGTAATTCTAGCAATAAGCAACAGTAAAACCTAAAAAGTGCATGAAAATTCAAGTTAGAAATTCATCTTATAGGAGGTCAGCAGAGAAATATTGTTATATACTTGCAAGCAGAAAATTAAACTGTCTTGAATTCTTTAAAATACATTGGATATAAGCAATGGCAGTATCCTGTAATTAATTAGCTCAAATTAATTAATCTCTGTGTTCAAGGCTTTAAGTGCTTGTCATGGGTTCAGCAGCAGCAGTTATTTTTTTCTTTAAGCAGTAGCTGGTGAGTACTGTGTTTTGGATTTTTGGCTTAGGAACAGTGCTGATAACACCAGTGT
>JASSUY010042145.1:0-16265 GCA_032466535.1 Forpus xanthops
GCCATAACTATAAACACTGGTGTTATCAGCACTGTTCCCAAGCCGAAAATCCACAACACAGTGCTACACCAGCTACTGCTTAAAGAAAAATGACTGCTGCTGCTGAACCCATGACAGTCATTTACACTTAACCACAACATGGCCAACTGCATTTTCATGCAAAAGTTTTTGGTGAATCATGGAAAATCTGTAAGCAAAATCATCACATACCAAGTCAATTCTTCTATGCTTGAACTTTTTCTCTCAGCTGACATTGTTTTTTTTACAATTCTCAGTGTCTGTGAAGCGGTGTATTTTCCTTATTCATCCTTCTCAGTTCTTTCTTGGTGAGCTTTTGTGAATTAAATTAATATATTCATGCAACAAATTGTCATTCAGGGGGGCACATGACATGCAACAATAACTATATATATATATATGAAAAAACATATATAAGCAAGTATATATATAACTATATACTGCAGTGGGCTTGAACTGCAGGACCTTCAAAGGTCCCTTCCAACCCAAACTATTCTGATTCTATAATTCTATGAACTGAGTCTACATAAGCACTTCAGAAAAATCTAAGATTTCTTGAGACTACAAAAGAGTGCTGGTGAAATTGTCCACCTTTCAGGATGAATTAAGAGGGAAAATCTTAAAATCAGCAGTGAAAAGACTCTCCCCTTTCATGCCATACCTCAGTGAAGTTGCTCAGCTGAGAAACACATCTATTTTTCTTCCCAGACAGTGCGCATGTAAATGCACAAATCTTGCACTTACCCAGACAGTACCTCAAGCACTGACTTTTTTTGAGTCTATCTGTTTAAGCGGCAGATGCTAATCCATGTATTTAATCTCCCAGATGGACACTTGATCTAGTAAGAAAAAGAAAATACTTTACTATTTTAATGAGTACGTAAACATTTTACATAAAATAGAACAATGACATCAGTAGGATGGAGGAGGGGTTTGGAGGAAATCCTACTTTTGAATTTCAAAACTACCTTTTTTTTTGAGAAATTAAAAATACACATTCATGTCTTCTGAAACAAATTACTCCTACTGTAGATGTGTAAACTAAGCAGTAGGCTATTGCGCAAAGGAGAAATAACTTAATCACCTTCTCCTCTTTCAACTTTTTCATTTTTAATCTATATAATTAATTTGCTTGTTTTTTCTCCAAGTATCCAAGAGAAATATGCCATGAGAAAAATTGAACATTTCACAGGTACAAATCAGGTTGGTTTTCTTTTTAGCAAGAAATATATTTTTTAAGCTCTCCCTTGTTTTGCCTTACCTTGCCACTAAAACCAGAGTAACAGAATGGGAACCTTCTATTAGCTAAAGCCATCTAGATCTGAAAGAAAAATTTTTATTTTGTTTTTAAACGTTTAGATTTGTACAGACACCCAAACTAAATCAATAAATTAAGGAGAAGTAGTTTTCTTAACCTCTCATCATATAGTGGATACATGTCCAGACTTTCCTACAGACTTTTCTGGAATCTAATTAAACAAATTGATATGCTTATTTCCTCTTGATTTACTTATATAATTAAGTAGCAAAATTTTAATAAACAAATAAATTAATATGGTGAATGCAAATGCAATATACAAATGTGTAAATATATTAATTTACAGACTGCAATTCATAATGAAAACAAAATAACAACACTTTTTACAAGTATATATTAACTTTTTTATTATTAACTTAAAATATGTTAATTAGGTAACTGTCTTTCAGAATATTTTTTTGGGAAAATGAGCTAATTAATATGCTGGAGTTTAATGCATGACTTTGTCAATTCCCTGGAATTTGAAATTCGAAAGTTTTAAAATGTCTAATTATAGTGCCTGCCTTGATCTGGGGTTTGTCATGCATGTACAGATTTTTACTTGTGGTACGATGAAATCTTCAACAGCCTCCCACTTTCTGGAACTTTACGAAGATATAGTTTCCTTTTTCCTGTACTATGACATTTATCCACAGAATTATGTCACTGTAGCAGAACAGATAATGTGTCTTAATGCTATACTTAATGAAGGAATGGTCCTAGAACTATAATGGCAGCAAATTAAAACACGGTTTCCACTCTTTGCTCTGCACCAGTTGGTAAGGCCAAGGTATCCACAGCTAGCACAGATTTTCATGTTTGAACTCAACACAGCTTATGGAATCTTTAGAAAAATGCTTCCCAAAACCAAGAGACAAATACAACCTATTCTTTTAAAATGCAGACTACCTGGATAATTCCCCACATCTTGAACACAACAAAGGAAAACCAGAGCAAGTACAAAGAATAAGATATTTTTGTCACCCAGTCTTCATGAAACGAAGATGTACAATAGCAACCTCAATATAAATTAGCTAACATAGTCACAAAGACTTTTTAAATACCATGTAATTTGATACAGACATCAAAACTATGCAGTGGAAACAGTTAAAAAGTTTTGCTTTTCTTCTACCTAATGTACCATACAAAAAATTTGTGAGTCTTCTGATGTTAGTGATGTTGTAGTGACAGAGAATATATAGGAAAAGGGAATGACACAATCCTGTGATTGAACTTCAGATTCTAAAAGACTGTACATATTTAAGCTTAAAGACAGCAGATGTACTGAGTTGCCATGAATGTGACAAATTTGACAACAAGGTATATGACAAAAAGCTTATGCAGTGATGTTTGCAGTATGCCTGCCTATTATAAGCCTTTCATTTTTGTGGGCTGAACTGATTTACAGAGTTCAAGCTTCTATCACTTCTGAATAGAATGGGTATGAGATGAACCATGCTGACGCTTCTAAATAGATGATTAAAAGGGTGAAAGGAGTACAATGATATCCAGTAAAATAATAACTCTTTTTTAATTTTTATCTTCATGATACAGATAAATGTTCATAGGCTCATAGAATGGTTAGGGTTGGAAAGGACCTTAATATCATCTCATTTCAACCTCCTGCTATTGGCAGGGACACCTCCCACAAGACCAGGTTGCTCAAAGTCATGCCCATCTTGGCCTTGAACACTGTAAGGGATAAAGAAATCCAAGAAAGTCTTCTTCAAGAAGACTTGAAGAAAAAGACTTCTTGAAGAAGACTTCCTCAAGTAGACTTTCTTGGGTTTCAAGGAAAAATATGGAAATATGGTTTTGGTTTTTGGTTTGTTTTTTTTTTTTTTTGCATTTTTATATACAGAAAAAAATCAAAAGGGTTAGAGACTTGAAAATATGTTTTCAGTGCTCCTCACACTTTGGAAACATTCAGACTAACTTTAATGAATAACAAATACATAATTTGTAATTAAGCCTTAGTGTGGAGTCATGTCATACCGAAAGAGATACAATTTCAGGACCAGGCTTAAACCCAGCCAATAACCCAGAAACCATGCAGCTGTTCTCTTATTCCCCCCCTCACTTTCTTTTCCAGCTCCTGGGGGGATGGGGAGGAGAATCAAAAGAATGAAACTCCCATGGGTTGAGATAAGATTAGTCCAGTAACTAAGGTATAACACAAACCACTACTGCTGCCACCAATAATAATAAGGGAAATAACAAGAGAAGGGAACAAAACTGCTCACCACCTGCTGACTGATACCCAGCCCGACCCGAGCAGTGATCTAACACTTCCAGTTGACTTCCCCCCTCCGTTTATATAGTGGGCATGACATGCTGTGGTATGCAATACCTCTTTGGTGAGTTTGGGTCAGGTGTACTGTCTCTGCTTCCTCCCTGCTTCCCCTCCTTCCTGGCAGAGCATAAGACTCAGAAAGTCCTTGGTCAGACTAAACATTACTGAGCAGCAGCTAAAAACATTGGTGTTATCAACACTGTTCCCAGTATGAAAGTTAAAAGTACAACACTGCTCCAGCTACTAAGATGGAGAAAAATTACTGTTACTGCTGAAACCAAGACAGGGCGGTGGGCAGAGAGATTTATGTTTTTGACTTCACATTTGAGAAAAGACTGAATGGAAGGAAAAAAAACAACTAACATCCATAAGGAACAAACAAAATCCTATATGGCATTATTATCTGAAGTAACTGATGTGACTGAACACCTGAACGTCTTCCATTGCAGACAGAAATTCATAAACAGTGAAACAAGCATAGTCTTGGTATTTTATATAAATTATTGTAATAAAATTAACCAGCAAAATTAAATCTCTTGTAGAGGGATTATCTGCAGATCTAATCCATATCAGATTAAGCTATACACTTGTGTAAAAGTTTTTCCTCTAAAAATTGCTAAATAATTCACGTCTCACTGACTTTGCCGTCTGAAAAACGAATGAGGTAGGTAAGTACTAATCTGATTTGCAGATTTGGAAGCAGTGAAGTTAAGTACCTCTCTCAATGCCATACAGTAAGTCTCGTTAGCATGAAGAATAGAAACTACAACTTCTGAATTAGTTCCTCTATTCTTTAAGTTTCAAACTGCTATTTTGCATTCACCTCTCACCTGTTTGCAAACAACAAAAGTACTAGTGTTGTCATTAAGGTTTCCCATTTCAGGAACAATCCACTATAAGATAAATTTTTATTTTTAACAGCCACAAATTCCAGATTTATTTTTATATAGGAGAACACACTCCTCATGACAGATGAGCAGAATTTTTTCATGATGGATTGTGGAGCAGTATCCACAATAACTGAACTAGTCTATAATGGTCTGAGATAGCATGCAGTATCCAGTGGTCACACAGGTGCCTCTTTTGGACAAGGGTGGTGCACATTAATATGTACATTTTTCTGTATTATTATTTGTTCCTAAAGAATACCTATGAAGCAATACTAATATCAGAATATTGTTTCTGCACCATGATAAAATAAAGCAAGTAAGCCTTGTAAGCACAAAAATAGTGCCTAGTCAAGGGACACACATGCAGATGGTCAGACTTTTGCAACTGTTAGATTATTTTGATTCTAGAGTACAGGAGATGCATTACTAGAGTTTAATAAACAATGTTAGAAATTCGTGTAACCAATTTTTTCTTTAAAGAAGGAAACTGCTACCATGCATTGTACTCTGTCATTGTGTAATCGTAAATAATTCATATAAGACATCTTAAATATTCAATTTCTCATGAGGTTATCTTTTTTGAATGTAATCATATAAACAAATAAGGTGCCCTCCCTTAGAGGTATGTGTCCTATAGTGGTATGTAAAGCTCTCTATTTTGGATTTGAAAGCTTAGATGAGAAATACAGTTGCAAAGATCAGTGTCACTGAGCTCATAGTAAAGATGCTGATTTTCATGTATGGGTTAATGCTATCTAAAATTAAACAGAATAAAAATTGTAAAAGTTTTATTTTTCTTTTGGACAAGAAATTTTCATATGTGCATAGGAAATCTGAGGGTTTATTTTTTTATAATTATATCCACACAAGAATTTGTCAATGAATCAAGTACAGGATATAGGCCTTTAAGTATCCTGGAGCATTTTAGTTCTCATGTCTTTGAAGTAGAATTCAAGATGGAGCTTTCAAATCCAAGGAAAGAGGTATTCATGACAATCTGCTTTCAGAAAACTGTCCTAATAAGCAAACTATGGGATGTTCAGGCCTCTGTAATTTGATTCTGTTAATAAGATCTTGGTAAGTCTCTAGTCCTGTTCTTAGGTGGGTTTGAAACTGTGATTTTTGGAATGTGGAAAGCTAAATTGTACCTATCTGGTTCTGTGCCCCTAAACTCCTCTTCATGTGAACCCTTTGGCTTTGCAGCACTCTTTTTAACTATAAGCCATATTTTTTCACCCATGGCCACTCTTGTATGTCAGAGAACTCATGAGCAGAAATCAGGAGCTTATGAGCTCAAAATGATACAGGAAGAAGTCTCAACAAGTCAGAAAGAGCCTGGTATGGTGAATATGCCTTAGATGTAGAATCGTAGAACCACAGTCTGAGTTGCAAGAGACCTTTAAAGGTCACCCAGTCCAACTCCCATGCCATGAGCAGGAGCATCTTCAACTGTCTCAGGTTGCTCAGAGCCCCATCCAGCCTGACCTTGAATGTTTCCAGGGATGTGGCATCTACCACCCGTCTGGTCAAGCTATTCAAGCATTTCACCATTCTCAACATAAAAAAATGATTACATCTAGTTTGAATCTATCCTATTTTAGCTTAAAACCATTACCCCTTGTCCTAGCAAAATGTGCTGTTAAAAAGTCTGTCCCCATCTTTCTTATCAACCCTCTTTAAGTAATGATAGGCCACAATAAGGTCTCCCTGGAGGCTTCTCTTCTCCAGGCTGAACAACACCAACTCTCTTAGTCTCTCCTCACTGGAGAGGTGCTCCATCCCTCTGAATGTTTTCTGTTGCCCTGCTTTGGAACCACTCCAACAGGTCCATGTCTTTCCTGTGAAGAGGTGAGGTGCCTTTCCGTCTTTAGCCCAGAGCTGATATTTGCACTGAACAGTCATCTGCTCTTCTTCTTGATTTACACCAGGTGCTAGTCTATCATTTTCTCTTCTAGGAGCATGGCAGAATTTCATTCTATAAAGGTGAATTTCAATTCTGTAGAGCATCATTTAACTTCGGAGTGAGTAATCTGACCACAGACTAACAGGTCTTGGTTATGCCCATGTAAAAAAGAAATAATCTGGTTCCTAAAACTTCATACAAGGAATATCTGTGGTGAAGAATCTGTTTTTAAAGTCAAAATTTCTTTGCAGAAAATCTGTTCCAAGGGTGCATTGTTCCTGTATCAATACTGGACAAAATCTCACATCTCTCATGTAAGATTAGAATGAAGGAATGAATGGCCCAGAAATATGTTGGGTCATTTTGGTTGGAAGTTGTGTAAAGGACAAACCTTTCCATTAACATAAAATTGTCTTTAATAATCTTGATGGGAGCTTTTCTGGCTTCTCAAGAAACAGAGATGGGAAAATAATGAAGCTGAGTAAGTGGAGTTTGAGTGTAAGAGGGTTAATTGTAAGGCTTCAGTACAACTCTGATGCTAAGGAGCCAAATTATTTTTTAATGTGAGTAGCAATAAGTTTCAAAGAGTATGAAAGGTAGTTGCCTCAACATCTATGTGAGACTGGAGAGCAAGTCTACATATGTTTCATAGAAAAATAATATGTATGATTGAGATACAAGGAGGAAAAAAGCACTTACCCTGGGAAAACAGTTTCTTCTACCCTCAGGTTGTAAATTCAGCAATTTCCCAAACATCAAGTTGTCTTTTTATATTCTTTCCTCCTGCAAAGGGGGAGCTTATAGCTGTGGTTATGAAATATAGAGTATTTATTCGCTGAGTGGTGAGTGTGTCTTAGCATCGTACAAACAAGCAGGAGAACACAGAGCTTCCCCTAAGGAACTTACAATGTAGGTCAGACATGAGCAAAACAGCTCAGTTACATTGAAAACTGACTGACAGCATATGCCAAGGTGATGAGGAAATTTGGGAATCTTTACTAAGGTTAAATTTCAAAGGTTTGTGGGAGGGTGTGAGGTACTTTAAGGAGTGATTTGAGGGAGATAGAAGTATAGATAATATAAGAGAGATCATTTCATACACAGGTATGCAAAGGCCTGATCATGCCCTGCAGTAACTGAACCTATGAAGTGCTATGAGTTTCATCTATGGGGAGTCAACAGAGAAGAAGGCAATAATGCAAAAGCCTTTGAAAGTATAATCTCAAAGGGGCAGAAAGGAAATTTGTGCCGTAGGTAAAGTAGAAAAAGAATGATGATGAGGCAATTTTGAAGGGGTAGTATAACTGGTAAGGGCGTTCTGGAGTTCTTACAATGTAATTAATTATGACTGTAATACCAAGTGTAACCTCTTGGTTCTTGGTTTTCTCTCTGTGAACATGACACAGCAGATAGAGAAGACAATGACAAAATGGGTTGTGTTTTGACGAGAAAAAAGATCCTTTTATCAACATTTCAGTTGTCTTGTCCCTTTATGCACTCAGCAATTGAGCTAAACAGAATATTAAGGTTCATCCTACTGTGTGTTTTTTTCACCTTTTTTTTATGCTGTTGGTATAAAACTGTCTTAAACCCATTTGCTAATTATCTATTAATAACCTTGTGACATCAGCTAACTAAACCTTTTCATGGATGCTTCTTTTCCCTGTTAAAAGCTATCTTTGCTGTCTTTTGCTTAAATAATATTCTTTATTTGAGCTCTTTTTATTTAATCAGATAAATTTCTCATTCTAATTTAATTTTGAGGTTTCAGAAATTCAGCATTACTACAAGATTTGGTAGCAATAGTTAACACATAACTACTGATGGATATTATTCAGAATAGTTTGTTTAAAGAAATGAGTCCATACTCCTTCAGAAAATGAATATATATCCACACTCTAACTACTCAAGCAAAATTCAGGCCTGACTGAAATAAGAATTAAGAAACCTATCTTGCAGTTATGTTTTAGGAGATAGCATCATTTTCTAACGTGGGAGAATGAAAAACAGATTAACAGTGTTAACCCACTCAATAGGAATTTTCAAACTATTTCTATCATCTGAAAATCCCAGAGGAATGAACTGTCAAGATCAACTGGCATGGCATGTATGGTTCCTGAGGGTATGTTGCTGTTAGTCACCCTTGCTGGAGGCAGTGCTGAACCTGTTGGTGGTGGATAACCCCAGTCCTGAAATACCACGTTGCGTCATTGTCTTTGCATTGAATTCCATTATCTTTTTCCTTCTTTTTTTCAAAATACTGATATTTTAATATGGAAAAAAAAAAGAAAGAACTAGATATGACTGCTTTGTTTTGCAATATAGAAAAGACAGTTATTACTGAGGCTCATTATAGTCTGAATCAGCCTCAATCAAGTGCTTAACTTCTCTGTATGTTAGACAGCTGTGGGTAATTGGGCATCTTGAATTATCCAGGTTTGATAACGTAGACATTTTAATGCTGTTGGGAAAAACTATGACTAACACCCAGTCCTCATTGTCTTGATTGCTGCCAAAAATGCAAAAAAGGTTGCCCATTTGCAGTTTTCTGGATGGGGTTCTCTTTTTCCCTCTTGAGATGCAATGCTGGTGAAGAAGTTATCACTTCTGCCTGTGTCAGCACTCTGCAAGGCAATGTGCAAAGATATTCTGAACAGCACTTGCTTCTTTGTCAGTGCTGCAGATTTCAGATTTACTTCACCCCAGCTGTTGCACCGATTTCCATAGCCGAAATCGGTGGAAGCAACAGAGAGGCCTGAACACTGCTTCAATAACTGATGGTGGCTGCCACTGCACTGTCATTACAGGTTGGAGAGAAAAAAGTTCTTTCTCTAAAAGTGACACAGACTGCAGGTTTTAGTAGAGACCAAGAAGCAGTGCTGAACCTTTCCTTCTTACTGATAGACATTGAAAACTTAAGTAAGACACTTGAACAGGATCTTCTGTAGGTCCACTTAACTCTTTGCCAAGCATGAAGGGCTCTCAGAATATCCTGTTCCTTGCCCTAACAATAAACTGAATAAGGATGAAACCTTCTTTCAAGTTATTTGCTTACAATAATTATCTGAAATTTTTGCATTCTTCCTGAATTAGTGACTGTGAGTTGTGACATTTATCTCCTTTCCTTGTGATCTCCCCTTCTCTCTCCACTCATTATAATTTGTACTCCAGGAATTATTTGTATTAAATCCGTATTAATGGCACTAGGGAGTCTATCAGACTTCCTAAAGGAAACCACTAGGGGATTAATAATAAAACACTCCATGACACATTTTGTGAGCTGTGACTGATTCCCAAGGTATTGAGTGGACTCTAAATTAGCAAAAATTGCTTGAGATTTCCTGAAGTTTGAGTAGAGATGGACCACAGGGCAGCCCTGGCTAACTGTATGTCACAGGCAGTTCAAATACACAGCAGTCTGACTCATATATCATCCACATCCTGTCCTGAGCACCTAGAACACAAGAGGAAAATCACCACACACTAAGTGGCAAAGATCAAGACTGCTTTCACTTAGGTAAATGGATCTTGAATCTCTTTTCTCAAGCACTCTGGGAAGAGGTACAGCTGAAATATTGCTTTTCTCAATTCCTTTGATTTTTCTGTTAAATATTTGACAGATATATTCAATCTCCTAAAGAGAGAAAATCAAATGAGACAAGAATATGATTAAGTTATTTTTTTAGGATTTTTTCACCTCCTTTTTCTGTCTAAATTCTTCTTCTAATTAGCTACAGACTTCAGTGTTAGGTTTTTGCTTTATTGTTGTAATAGAAAATGCAGTGATGATACTAATTTATCAGCAAGATAAAAAAATGACGATGTTGATTTATATCATTACAAGCTGTTCTCAAATGTGAATTCCTTTAGTAACAGCAACACACAACAGTAATAAAGGGTGGGAGCAATGGTAGCAAACGGAAACTAAGGATGGAGACAAATATGAGAAGACAGACACAACAGAAAAATTATTTCAGGAATGAGAAAAGTGTGGCTTAGGTGAGAGGATGTGAAAGGGTAGAAGGTAGAAAGGTAGAAGATAGTTTTTTGTAATAACTAAAAAAGGGTTATTAGAAGAACCAAGGAGTAAGTAACTATTAAGAGATTAAAATTTTTTATGAGAATAAGAGAAGCATGAAGAAATATAAGAAGATCCATGGGAGCACCATAGAGATATTTTTAGTTTTAGGTGCACAACAGGAGGTAAAAATCAGTGCTAGGTTTAAAAACAGTTCAAATTTTTACACATAGAGCAATCATTTTGAAAAAGCCCTAACTATTTAAATGGAAATCTCATCATAACATGTTAATTGCCAAAGATTCAAGCAAACTAGTTTTTATACACATATGCACATATGTAGGAAAATTGTGAACTACATTTCTCTTAGAATATATTTAATGTGAAGAGTTAAGAAACTGTATCCAGTTACCTTGTAGTTTGAATAATTGAATTTATTTTTTTCTCTCAGCTTCTATCAATTCTGCTATTTTTCTTTATTAATACATTCAAGTTTAAGCAGGAAGAATAATCTGATTAAAAGCACCTTCAAAAATATATCTCGCACTACTCCCCATGATCAAAGCATGTATGGTTGCCGCTGTTGGATGTTAGCAGAGTCCTTGATGAAGGTTAGAAATCATCCTGAACTGTGCAGAGAGCATTTCCCCTCCTTTCCTGCAGTAATAGGATACGACTTTACAGTTTGACAATCTTATTTCAAACAACATCAAACTGCATAAATATATACTGTCAGTAAAAATATATTTCTACCTGTGAATGTCAACAGCTAACATAGAATAAGACATATGTCATTGTCCAAAACTGAGTTTTTTAACTCTCAATCTGGAGCCTGCTTCTTGCTAGATGCAACTTCATGGGCTGGTTGCAAATTTTGAAAGTGCCTGGACTAAACAGAAGTAGCATATCCCTCCAATTAATGTAAAGTCAAGTGGCAGAACCAATTAGGAACCTAGTTTCATTGTCCTCCTTCACATAGGCTGCATAGATTGTGAAAACTGAGAACCTCTTCCTCATTAAGGAGGAGCTGACACCAAGAGTTCCCAAATTCCCAAACAAAGAAGGATCAGTCTTGGAAAGGCAGGGTGGAGGAAAGATCTCAGAAGTGGGCACAGATGCTGGAATTCAGCAACATGCATGAAGATGAATGCCAGGGGATGTTCCAGGACCCTGGCAGGTGATGTCCAGGGTGGGTAACTGGGAGCAGTGACAGAGCAGGAACTGATATAATTTTTGGGGGTTGGGTGATGTAAATCTAAAGAGAGAAAGTGAGTGAGAGTGACTGTATGAGATAATCAAGTTGGTTAAAAGTGCCAATCTTGTTGGCTCTTAAACGAACCTCAGTACCAGATTTACTATGGTTTGTCCTTGACTCTGTCTTGTCCATTATAAGGATGTAGTAAGTTACCATTAGAGTTCCAACAACAGTGAAACTTTGGAGGATATATTCAGAAAGAAAGCCAGCAACTCTTCACATGGCTGGTCAAATATTTCATAGTATGCTTTTAAGATGCCAAGTATTGTCTTTGTTACTTTTCTTTGAGATATCAGAACACACTGAAAAAAAATTCATAACTTTTCTTCTTTTTAGAAATTTGATTCTGTGGTTGTGGGGGATATGGAACAACGCAACAATGATCAATGTGATCAAGCACTGAACAATTTATTGTGTACAAGTGTGCCTTTTATGGAAAAATTTCAGAGTGCTAGAACAATTGATAACACTTGATTAGTCAGCTTCATACAAGGAGGCATTAGCAACGGGTTAATGATCGGCTATAGCTTCAAATGTCCATAGCGTTGGGCTAACAGAAGCTTTCTTGTTTCGCAACTTGCGGTTGGCCTTGATCAGCAGCTGTTGTTCCGTGACATCCTGTTTGAAGTCCTTGCCAGATAACTTCCTCTTCTTGGCAACACACACTCGTCCTTGAGCCTTTCCTGATCACCCTCTTATCGGCCTGCAAGGCCTCACAATGCCTCTTGCTCACTACTGGAGTGAAGCTAATTCAAAAACTGGATTGCTCACGTCCATTAACTGACAGGAATGCTTCCACATGTGGTAACTGAAAATACTAGTTCTGCTTATACAGTAATGGGGAATAGGAAATAGGCACATATTGATGACTCGTGCAAAACACAAATGTGACAGTTTCCTGCAAGGCGTACCATTGAAAAACGAGCAACAACACATTGCTTTCTCAGTTATACAGGCAAACTGAATTAAATTTAACCCTTCTTATTATGTGTCTATTTTCTTCCCTTCAAAATCATCTTAAGATTTTTTTTATTCTTTTTCTAAATTTGATGTATCAGCAAGATTAGTGCCCACTAGGTATAATACTCTGCTGAATTTGTTTTAGACTGAAAACCAGAATTTTATCTTTAAAGACTTTGAATTTTTTATATGCAACAAACTTAAGGTGGGGATTGATTGTACAGATGTGCCTGCAGTTGTGCAACTGAAAGAGCAGAAAATATCCTTTTCATGTTGACAGAGGAAAATAAATCAAGGAATCTGAAAGCTGTTATGAAAACCTCTGGGAAACAGAAATGTCAGAATATGTTAATGGAACATCTTTAAAAATGCGTCTGCTTCCTGTGAGCCTGTGTACTAATTTTACCCACCATTCTTAACAATTCCAGACATAGTAGAATAGATTCAATGTAACCATTTAAGAAAAGCATTCCTTTGAATCTAACATGGCTTTCATCATCCAAAACCAGCTGACAACATTATCCACAACAATGGATAACAAGGGAACACTTTGGATTAAATGTGAAACCTTTGCAAGGACATCCGTGTGGTTGAGCAATTAGCTTCAAGATAATCCCAGTTGGGACAGACCCAGTGGGAGAGTGGAATGGGACAGACAGAAATGATATTTCTGAGCTGCCCTCTCTGCAAGAAGTATTTTCCTTGTTATGAATGAGCCCCACAGTTAATAACAAACTTTATAGACACTGTAATATCAGAAAAAATCCCAGACTCTATAAAGGAAATTCTGTGACTCCGCATTGGCTTTTGTCTCTAGTAGCTCAAGCAGTTTCACACTAGCTTGGATAACTAAATGTATGTTATGTATATGTTGTATGAAATCAAAAATCCCTTTTTTTTTTTCTTGGAGTGGAGAACAGATCATTAAAAGCAAAATCCATGAGAATTAAGATCCTCAGTGGTTTTGTGCAATCTCAAAGAAGTTGCTATTTGTGGAAAGGCAAGCACCTGGGTTTTGAACAACCTAGTCTACTGGGAGGTGTCCCTATCCATGGAATGGGAGTTGGACCTAGATAATCTCTTAGGTTCCTTCCAACCCAAGCCATTCTGTGATTCTATAAAAAAAGACCCTAAGTGTTCAGTCTATAGTCAATTGCAAGAGGCAATTTTTCAGCAGGGGTAACTTGGATGATGATTATGACAATTTCTGTTGATATTGTTTATTCTGTTTTACATCATGTGGACCCATTGTTGCAGGATCTGTAAACACACAGATCATAGAGCAATAAACCATTTTCTCAGCAAATTTAAATGCTTGTGCCTAGGATTATGTTGCTTACCCTTCTTGGTGGTAGGGCTCACAACAAATGCAGTCAAATTAATCAATTCTGACTTAATATCCATCAGAATAAATTTCCTTTGTGCCTCAGTTATATTAAAAAAATTTTAAAGACTGACCTGAGCTGATCGCTTCAGGCTATATCTAGCGATAAAGGAATGTTTTATCTCCTTTAAAAACTTGGGAAGTGAGTTTTAAGACTTTTCATAAACCAAATTACATACAGACACTTGGCACTCTGTAATAGCATCTGGCTACTATAAAATTGAAAAGAGAATCAAAAACTGATTGAAGAATAATATTGTAGGTGAGAAATAATTAAATAGTTTGATTTTTTTTTTTATGCTTTCCTGGAGAACTCTGATCTCTGCATAGTAGCTGAAAAAGTTTCCAAATAAAACCCTTGAAAGCAAATCAGTTCTATTCCTTGTCAGAAACCCTCAGTCCAAATCTTTGTGTCAGCATATTCTTCCAGTTTACTGAAGAAAAGTATCTTGTGGATAGGTAAACAAGCCTTGCCTTCTGAGCATACATGCACAGATCCTCAAGTTGAAGCAACTTTCAATATGTACGTGCAGATGCAAAGCAACTCTACATGTGTGGAGCAGAGGCCAGCATGTCACACCTTGGAGAAGCTGATGTTTTGCCAATAGAGACACAAAAATCTGAAATATGCTCTCTCTGTTCTAAGTTGTTGCTTATACTGAGATTTATTTCAAACTTAGAACTTGATCAATTTATGTGCATTATTTTAAGATCTTATTAGCTCTGACAAACAGAATATCACAAAGCTAATGAATATTCCTTGGTCCAGAGTGATAAAATAATAGAACACTTATATTTCCATTTTTAATATTCTTATGCTATTAGTCCCTTCTTAGAAATAACTGATCTATTTTGGTTGAATTACTCCAAGAATTCTTATGATGAAATTATAGCTAAGTCATTTAATGTAACAGGGAAAGGGCCTTTTACCGAGAATTGTCACCTTATTATATTGCTGAACTTGTCTAACACTAGTAACATTATTTAAGCCAAGTTGCACCCAATAAAAAGATATTGCTCCATCTGCTTCACTCAAATTACCTGCTTGCAGGAGATTTACTACTGATACTTCCTGTGCTTCATTAATCTTTTGTTAGGTATCCGGAAAGCTAAAGACTAGCTTTTATAGGATAAAGAAAATACTTTTACAAGACAAGACTCTTATACATTCCTGCAACTTTCAGCATATTTTATGGATGATGCAACACTAGTATAGCTGTGGAATGCGGATGTATATGTGTACTATGTAATTCCATTTTGTATGGAGAATAGTCTTAGTTTTTAGTGTATAAATCAAGTAAAGGTAAAACGCAAGAAGGCTACAAGTGCCAGTCCCCTATATTTTCATATAGACTGAAGACAATATATAAATAAGCCTATATACCATTTCCATCTTCCCCAATATTGGTTTAGCAGATTAGGATGCTCATTTTTCAGTGTTCAGTGCAATAAAGCAAATATTACAGAAAGAAGTCTAGTGTAGCTTTCTCGAAGGAATAATAAAACCATAAGAAGAAGAAGAAATCTATTAGAAACCTCAAATGCATTCCTATTTTTTGCATTTTTTTTCAGAATTTTATTCTTTTTTTTTTTTTTTTTTGGGGGGGGAAGATTTATACACAAACTCAGCACAAGCTGCCATTGAAATTGAAGTGTCAAAAAAATTCTTGTATCTTGATTACAGGTTTATGACAGATATACAGGATATTTCCCTATCAAAGTATTTTCCATCATGACAAATAACAAAACACTGTTATAGAACATGAGTCCTTGTAGGTGATGACTATTTAAAGGAAAAGAAAAATGCACATTTGTAATCTTACATTTCCCAGGCATATTTTTCAATGTCAAATAACCCTGTCAATTGCAGAATCATAAAAAAATAGTCTAAATAAAATGCTGCTAGATTTTGCACATAAGAAAAGAACAGAGAATTTCCTTCCTGAGGCAAAACTAGAATTAGGCAACAGAGAGTATTGCTATTCTTAGATATAGTTCTCCTATACTCTTATGCTAAAAATATTTTCCAAGTTTTCCTTTGTAAGATGGCCCTTCACATCTCTAAATTTTGTGAAGTTATTTATTTAGTGCTTTATTTAAAACAAATTCACAGAGATTAAAATTATCATTGAACATTTGCAAATTAATATCAAAATGAAAAATTTTTAAGGCTGTCATGGGTTCAGCAGCAGCAGTCATTTTTCTCCTTTAAGTAGTAGCTGGTGCAGCACTGTGTTTTGGATTTTT
>JASSUY010042147.1:0-14061 GCA_032466535.1 Forpus xanthops
AAATTCTTTACTGTAAGGGTGGTGAGGCACTGGAATGGGTTGCCCAGGGAAGTTGTGAATGCTCCATCTCTGGCGGTATTCAAGGCCAGCTTGGACATAGCCTTAGGTGGCATGGTTTAGTGGGAGGTGTTCCTGCCCCTGGCAGGGGGGTTGGAAGTAGATGATCTTAAGGTACTTTCCAACTCTAACTCTTCTATGATTCTATGGTTCTATGATTAGGTTACATTTACAAAGCAACTCTGCTGCCCTGATTGACTCTGTGGCTCAAGAGTGGTAGCTACCTATGGGATGGAACCCCAACTCTGGGGAGGAATCACTTCACTTTTTGGCTACAGGTACCTGCACTTTAGCCCAAGCACCCTGCCAAAGACTTTGTTACCTGCATAAAACAGCATGTGGATGTCCAACAAGGTGATATGAAGGGGTGGAAGAAAGAGATTTTGTGTTAAATGCAAAGAGCTTCAAAGAAAGAGAGGAGCTGGGAATGCCGCTTATAGGTGTACTGCACTAGGAGGGCTCAGAGATGTGATTCAATTCAGTTCTGGTTTGCACATGCTTTCCACCAGAGAGGGAACTTCTGAGGAGCAGGTTATGGAAATGGCACTATTTGTTTTCAGTGTCCAAATGGGATGTGTTAGGGTGTCTGTTCCTAGTCACCTGGCATGGCGAACAAGCAGCAGCTATCCCTGAAACTCCCAGTATGATTGTGTGAGTGCCTTTTTAAAGGCCTGGCTTCCTCCAGAGAAAAGATCAGCCAGGAGCCTGGATCTAACCCATGAACAATAGAAAGGGAAAAAGGAAATAGAGCAGCTTTCTTGCTCTTTATTTTGTTTGTGGGGAGTCTGCTCCTGGGAGATAAAGTCTATTTGTGACTTAATTCTCTTCTCCAGTAAGGTATTTGTGAAACTTCTTGTTGGATATAAATGTAAGCTTGTGCTATGCTTTCAGCCTGTGCATCATAGCACTGAAATTTACTGCAGCTGGCTCTGAGCCATGTAACTTTGCAGGCATGTATTTATTTTGGTTGTATTTGAAACTGAAAATTGCTCCACTGAAACCTTAAATTGTGTAAGCAAGAGCACAACAGTGCCATAATCCTAAATTCATTTTAGGGGCAAATCCAGTAAGGGCTACTGGATTCATTACTGCTGGTAGCTGGTGCCTGCTACCCCTTCAAGCAGAACCTGTAGGAGTCATCAATTTATCCCTGAACTGGAGGGATTTTTAACCTGCACTAAGTGCTTGGGAAATGCTGGACTTGGTACTGAATCAGCTACAAGATGTTTGTGTATAGTGTCCCATTTTCCTGAAGGAATGAGGAAGGTGGCCTTCAGCAGAAAATAATGAACCCGAGAGAACATGTGTGCTAACAGAGATGTTGTCTCAGGCTTTACTATGGCCCTGAATTAGACAGTCACTCTACTTGGTGAAGCACTGAACCAAGAGGTTAGTGAGGTGACACCTAAGCCCTGGGATGACTAGTGCCTTAGAGCAGGGTGGCTGTTTATGAAAAGTGATTATGGCATGATGCTTCCTCCAAGCTCCACCTAGGGCTTGTGTTGTAACTTATCTCTGGCACAGGGACAGCTAGACTGTGCTTAACAGAAGTTAGAGATTGCCCTGAAGGACTTAGGCAAACGACTTGTATTTCAAAGTAACAACCTGCAGGGACAAAGCTAAAGGAGCTCAGAGAGACAATCACGGAGTTAGTCACACCTTTGATATGCCCTTATCTTATCAGAATATGTAGATATAAGGCCCCTGTAGAGGCTGGCTAAGTGGCAAGTCGTTGATTGTGTAAAGACTGAGTCAACGGGCCTTGGTTCTTTAAAGTGAGGAAGTCCTGGAGGACTTTCATCCTAAAGCATTAAAAAAATAAAATGACATTGCAAACTCAGAACTTCAAGTCTCCCCCATAAAGCAGAAGTTGGAAGTAGATGGGGCAAAGGCCTGGTCTGGGATACACACAGCATGTCACACCCCTGTGGGTATTTCAAGTCCTCCCAGCTTCTGAGGTTTGAGGTTGCCATCTCCAAACTCAGGTGGCAGCTCTTTGTAAACAAGATCCTGATCCACCATCTTCAGTTATTACAGAAGAGCCAGCTCTGTGGCTGCCTGCCAGCCAAGAGCCTTTATTAGAGTATGCTGGAATAGAGCAAACCCGTCGTTAATTTTCAGTACAGGGAGGCTTGTCTGTGGGCTTCATGAGGCGTTTGTCCTGGAATCGGCTTTTTTCAACCCTCTAGAGAACAAATGGTGAACAGGGGAATAACCATGGGAAGGCTTGACTTTTTTTTAAATGTTTTTCCTGTCATCTGTTTAGCAGCTGAACAGGGGGGGTTCTGTCAACCCTTGCAGCTTGTGACATTGCCACCTCTAATCTGTTATAGGCTATGTCTGTGCCACCCCTGGGGATGGCTGTTTTTCTGGGAGACATGATGAGCCTTGGGCAGCATCACTTGTAGATAGGTGTTACAGTGGTCTTCTTTAAGTATTCTGAAATCGTGGTGGTTTCTTTCTAAGGTGTTAGGGAGAAAATATTTCCGCTGAGAAAACAGGTCTCCTGCTCTTTGGCTTGTTAAATCCTCTGAGTGCTTCTGACACACAAGTGCTTGCAGGCATGTTCTGCACAGATGACTAATGTCTGCTTGGGTGCATGAAGCATGTGCAGAGAAGGTCTGATGCAAGGCTAAGCCTCTGTCTCTGTACAGCAGCTTGCAGAGGTCAAACAGCCTGCCCAACATTAATGCTCCATCCAAAGAGTCTGGAAATACCTCATCTAGCTTAAGACATTTCCCAGGAAGAGTGAGGACATGCATCTATCTGAAGCTACTTTCTGAGTAGGTGACTCTGAGCACAGGGATAGGCATTGTGTGTTTTATTGCCACAGAAACATAGCCATCTGTCAGAAGTATAATTTTGACAAATATAATTCAGGGTTTGGCAGCCTGATATGGGACATCACTTGCCTTCAAACCTCCTACCTGAGGGAAAAAGAACGTCTGAGTATAGCACTTGCAAGGAGAGAACATCCTGGTTATCTATATTCTTTCAGATCAGCTCAGTTTTTCAAGTGTCCTCCAAAGATAGCCCAAGTGACTCTTGAAACAATTGTATGATCAACTCTTTAGTGTGCAGGGCTTTCTCTAGCTGCCTTGACCTTTGACAGCTGAGCTGGACCAGCAGCTATGAGTTCTTCTGGCATTGTGCTCTTGGCTAACCATTAGCAGAGGGAAAGACTTGATACCTGCTGCAACGTAAGGTACAGAGTAACTGCGTCAGAGCCTCTAATTTTAAGGCTTCTAATTTCTGCCAGCGCAGGTTATCAAAGAGCTTCAATAGTTTACTTTTCTACTGATAAGTTCTAAGAGAAAAGGTTTTTCCCTTCTAGTTTCTTGAAGCAGTGAGCCCAGGACTTAGTGGCATGGCATGGCACTCGAGTGGTTAATTGCCTTGTTTTCCAATCTGCATGGGGAAAGGAGTGTTCCTCTAACGTTATTGCTCTGTGCAATAGGCTGCTGTCTTTCCTGACTCTCTGCATCCGGCAGTAACTTCCTCCTTTCAGATAAAGTGAAGTTTATCTACAGAATTCTTAGTAACTGGAAGCACAAGCAAGAGGGGCACTCATGAGATCTGCTGGTATGAGCTAGCCTCATGGAACTGAAGCTAAGCATGCCTTCCCTCACCAATGCCCACAAGGACATTTTCCTTTCTTAAGGGGAGATTGGTGTCTGGGTCACCCAGCTCTGAGTTCCTGCACACAAGCTTGTCATGCAAAAAAATTTTAAAAAGCGTGCTAATTGCAAAGCAGTGGAAGTGTTGACACTGCTGTCTCAGGTTTAGTTTGTATACTGATGGTGGGGTTAATAATGGAAGAACTTTGGGGTCATGTTCTGCTTGTTACATTTGGATTTTGTGGTGTGTTTTATAGTCCTTAAGTTGCACTGCTTTAAACACTTACTGTTTGGTCAGGAGTCCAAGGTCAGGGATCTGTAGGACGGTACCAGTTCAGCTCTAAATTATGGTCTGAAGGACTCCCCTGTATGTTTGTGGCTATTTGGAGGTAAAGAATACTAGCTTTTAATTACAGAAGGGGGAAAATTGAAAGGAAAAGAGTTTCAAAATGCTACAAAACATAAGTAAGATTATTTGGAAAATGAGTTTTGGAGCTGATTTTCTGGTAGTGGCATGGGCTGCCTAAATCCTCAGGAGTCTGGATCTGCCTTTGGTGACCCAGGGAGGTGGAACCAATTGCCAATCCTGTGCTCTTAGGTCTTCACCACTCCACCACCTACCCTTCCCCAATCCTTCCCCACTGTCTCTAGGGATGTTCTGTGTCCTCAGTTTTTCTCCAATAATTTTTTTTCACTGCAATTACAAGGCCCAAGTCCCGTGGTGGGCAATGGGAGGAGATGAGTGGCTTAGTGAACTTTGGATCACGGTTGTGGTTTACCTGGATTAACTCTGTCATTGCTGCAGTCCTATTCTTCACAAATGCTAGTAAGAACTGGTGGTTGAATTCACAGTACTCAAAGGAGAACACATAATGGTTCATAGGAAAGTGCCCAAGATGGGGAAAAGGTTCTGAAACTGCCTTCTTGACAGAACAGTGAAGCTAACAGACAAGCATGTTTGGATGGACCTTATCTGATACAGCATCTTTAGGAACAAGACTGTAGGTCCCAATGAGCCAGGAATTTCAGTTTGGTTCTGTATTCCCAGGACCACTGTGTTCTCTTTACAGATCTGTAACAGAACTTATATCACTTAACAACAGCCTTGATTCTGACACTTCTTTTATATGAGCACTATCATCCCCTTAAGACTTATGTTTCTTGTGCTGTGGTAGAGCCTTAACATCCTTCTAAAGCAATAAGATGTCTTACAAAAGGTAATGAATTTACTTGATGGAAAGACAGTATAAATCAAACAGTAGCATTTTGGTATTACTTTCTTATGTCTGCCTAGCAGAAAAGGAGTGGCTCTGTTCTGATGGTAGAGCATTCTCATACTCATTTTCTGAGCCTGGTTTTAGAGTTGTACATGACATTTGGTGTTGTGCAGTGGATGCTCAGTACCTGCCACACCAGGTGCTATGTAAGGTAAATGAGTAATTAGGAAGGAAATAGCTGAGAAGTCCCTATGACTGTGCTCCCACACTATCAAGTGACCATTCCTCTCTAGTGTCTGACAAGCTGAGGGCACTTGAGTTGGGACTATGAAAGGATCTCTCTCTT
The DNA here is from genome assembly GCA_032466535.1 of Forpus xanthops. NCBI lineage: Eukaryota > Metazoa > Chordata > Aves > Psittaciformes > Psittacidae > Forpus > Forpus xanthops. Next base: position 5,238 of record JASSUY010042147.1, read on the forward strand.
CTCTTGCTCCTAATAGTAACAACAAAGGTGCGGGACCTGAACGTCTTTGAGACAGCTGTCACTTTTCAAGCCATGCTTCCTAAGGATTTTACCTCTGCTGGCACTAGAGGTGAGGACTTTGGTTAAGTCAGTGCCAATTCAAAGTGGGAAGAAAGCCAAGGGGCAGCTCGTACTTGTTCTTTTTGTGCCTGGGTAAGCTGGATTTGTAAGTTACTGCAGAGGGAGGGTGAGGAGGTAAGAAATAAAAACGGCTCTAACCAGCTGGAACTAGATCTTTCCTAGCTGGACAGCTACAATTTATCAAGCAGAAACAATACCTAACTGTTTGCCTTGTGAGTAAACATGACTGGAACAAAGCCTGGGCTGTATGTGTGTGTGCTTGTGAACCTCCTTGCACTTACTTTACTGGCTGTCCACGTGCTGGTTAGTGTGTGGCTTGTATCTTTAATCAAAGCCAAAAGGAGAGGGATGGGCAGGTAGCAACAGAAAAACATAACCCTTCCTGTGCAGGGAGACCTGCAGTTTGAGCTGGGCCTATGGTATGCTTCTGATGTGCCCGAAAGATTCCTGTATGTTGTTCCACAGGTTAGTAAAAGCAGAGTTAGAAAGTAAGTTCAGGTGAAGTAGAACAATTGTTTCATGGAGCAATGCAAACAAAGCAGCTATTACAGTGTGGCTTATAAGTGTGGCTAATTTGGTTCCTAACATGGTCATTAGGACTGCATGGTGAGAAAGGGTACAATTAGCAGCTTGGTGCTGCCAGTGCAGCTTTATTCCGTGGGCACTGCAGCACTGTTCAGCTAACTACTATATCATCTACCAGGCTGGGGAGTTACTTTGATGTCTGAGTAGTCCGAAATTCCCCTTTGATTTTGTACAAGGGAGCATCTCAACCATTTATCTTCAGCTAGTAAGGCACAGAGCTGGGGTTACTGATAGAGTATCTGCTCCTCAGCTTCATTACTCTTGGCTCCCAGCACAATTACTCTGTTCTGATTGTGAAAATGGGAAACTGAGGATGATGTCTTATTTTCCAATGTCATTTTCAACTGTGGAGCCTGAATACAGTAACAATATGTAAGCCCTTTGTCACTGCTCCTAGTGATGGGAGGGAAGAATGAGGGGAATGCATCCCATGGTGCCACTGAAATTCTGGTGAAATTAAATAAATTAGTCTAATTAGCCTGTCTACTTAATTAAAGTTATTTTAGTTGTATTATTTTGTCCTGTTTACATGACATGAGAGGGGAAGAGCTGATATATGTGTAGGAGCATCTGGAAAACTGTGACATTAGGGAGGGAAAAGAGATGGTCAGGTAGTGAAGTGTATGACAAGGAGCAGGAATGCTGGAGTGAGAAAAAGAAGTATTGGGAATGACAGAGATTGGACACTCAGTTTATTTTAGTTGCAGACAGTGAAGGATTGCTAATGCAGGGAAAGATGACTTGAGGCTTCCTTCTGGATGCAGCACTGAGAATGACATGTAAAGGAATTGCCCTTCCTAGGGGTGCAGGGACAGGCTGTGTGATTAAATGCCTGCAAATGGAGCATTCAGTTCCTTGCTCATTTCCTGTTGGCTTTCCAACATCCCTGAGGAAGCTGGAGCACTGCATTATCTAGTTATGCCTTAGCTCCTCTGTTCTCTTAGAGCCTTTTGGTGCTGAGGTCTCTGCCACAACAGCAGTCTCCTCCTCAGTTGCCACCTTTCAGTTTGTTCTGATCATGGAAGATGATGCCAAATGGCAGCATAAACTGATCCCTGGCTAACAGCACTTGGCAAACCAACCCTGGAACTGATTAGGTTTTAACTTCACTTATCTGCTTAACAGCCCAGCTCTCTGAAGTAAGAGATTGGCACCAGCAGGCTCGGGAAGGTGACACTGTATTGGCTTATACTGAGTCTATATCCAAAAGGTTTCTTTTAGGGGTATAAGGAAAGCACTTGAAGAAGGCTGAACAATGAATTACTTATTTTCTGATGTGCATAGGACTAAGCTTGCAATATCCAAATGCAAGTGAAGTTTCTGAAGCCTTATACGATGAAACAAAAGCCTGAGAACATTAAAATAGCCACGAGTATGTTTTAATGAGCTATAAAGAGATCCCAGTGCAAATAAGGCTGACATATCTTGTGTGCACTAATCTCAAGCCCAAGCTTAGTATCTTAGACTTCAGGTGATGCAGCCACAGTGCTCACGCAGCAAGTGATTAGTTTGTGATCCATCTGACACAGGTCCTTCACATTGTACTTTACTAATTCCCCCATAGGTCAGCCCTATCCTTTAAGGCACTCACATCCCTTTTCCAGCCTCTGTGTTGCAAGTCTGGAGTTGTGCAGCTTGGGGATTTTGTTTGGTTGATCACTGTACAAAGAGTAAAAAGCTTTTGAAAACCTCCAAATCAAAAGAGGCCATTGTGTCAGAACTGAGATGGGGCATTGCCAGGCTCCTGTCATTGAGGGAATCAAGAGTAGGACAGGGGAGGAGGGGGACATGGAGAGAGAGCACAATGGCAGTTAGTGGCAAGCCCTCATGAGGAGCAAGACTGTCTCCTGGCAACGTGTGGCAATCGGTGGACAGAGCAAAAGGAGCCTGAATGAGACGCCAGGATCCATTTCAAGAGGTCTGGAGAAATTTGCTGTTCTCTTATTGCAGACCTGCCTAGTTTATTAATAACACTTCCTTGTGATGCAATCCTTGCTGCTACGGCAGTGTGGACAACAAGTGTATGTAGGGCACAGATCTGCCCGCAGAGGAATTGGGTAGCACTTTTGCTTGGCCCTCTTCTAGACTCATTTCTTGGCTGTGACATTTGGTTGCCATGCCAACTTTTCAGCATTAAATCATAATCTAAGCACAGCAGGAGGCCCAAAGCCTTCTAAGTTCTAGTTCCTGTTCTCTCCTCGCTGACCATATAACCGATTGTGTGAGCTGGATCAGCTAGACACTTTGATGTCAGCAACAACACAGCTGAAATGACAGTTCCCTTTGGAAACAGGTACAAAAGTTACTGGGAGTTATGCCTGAGAGATTCCTGGCTTCCAAGCTTTGTCACCTGTCTGAAATTAAGCCCTTTCTGTCAGGTAGCACTCTTGCTCAGGTGCTGGTGAGCTAGCTAAGGCTTCCATTTCCCAGGTTCACTGCCCTCATTAATGCCTGCTTAGTATTAAGCTACTACATAGATCCCCTCACAACAAGACTGTTTCTGGGCTACTAAAGACATGCTTCAGGTTGTCAAGATTAAGGTCTTGAAACAAGAAGTACTCCATTGGAAATTATGTCTATTAGATCATTAAAATGTTAATTAAGTTGAATGCATGTTTATTTTCCTTCCTTAACAGGTTGGAGAAGAGGCACAGAGTAATGCTGGAATGCTCAAAATGAAGAATCTGCTCTGGAAATGACAGAACTGAAAGGGTGACACTTACCTTCAGGGCTGAGAAATCAGATGAGTACTAGAGGGGAAAACTCCCTGAATTTTTATTAATATTGTTTGATAGATGTCTTCAATGACTGCATTCTGAAAGGTCGACACTGGCAGTACCTGAATGCAAGCCCTGGAAGAGGATGCTTGGAGTTTTGTCCCAGCTTTTGGCATAGAAGAGTCAGGTCTTGGCAATGCCTGATTCTTCAGGACAAGGTTTGCTACTTTGTTAATTACTCTTCAGCTGTTCTGCAGCATAATATGGTGCTGAAAATACAATGAGAAATCAGAAGAAATACCTGTAACACAGCATGGAGTAACCGTGGTCTGAACTGGTGTGCATACACTGGAGATCACAGTTTATCTGCACTCTTCTTTACTTTTATGTTGTGCAGGAGATGGTTTGAGTGGCCCCTAAAGCCAGAGAGTAGTCTGGATTACTGATCCCTGGTTTCATAGGATCATAGAATGGTTAGGGTTTGAAAGGACATTAAGATCATTCAGTTTGAATCCCCTGCCATGGGCAGGGACACCTCACAGGACACAACCTGTTCCAGTGCCTCACCATCCTCTCAAGTGCCTCAACACCTTTGTCTTCAGGGAACCATTTACAGGGAATGTGCTAGGGAAATAACATATTAACCAGTTGTGACTCTGGACAGCTCCCAGTCCAAAGCAGCACGATGGAAATGTTCAATCATTCATTTTCAGTGTGTGGATATCCTCACTTGCAGATCAGTGTCCCATCTCCTAGTCATCACTACTTGTCTGAGTCAGACTTTGCATGTGCTTTAAATGGGAAGGCTGCAATAAAGAGAGACTGGGGAGAGGGAGGTGCGGGGGTTTTCTTTAGTGAGTAAAAAGAAATGCCACCAAGCAAAAATTCAAGCAGAGTTAAAAAGGAAGTGAGAAGGAGATTGCCTTTATGCAGCAGCTCTGTTCTGTTTTGCAGAGATGTTGGCATGATTCAGAAGTGTAAGGAGGATCAAAGAGGCAGTCTAGCAGATGACAGCAGCTCTTGCCAAATCCTACTTCTTTATAGCCTTTGTTTCAGGGAACTCTGACAGCAGTGCTAAAGCTCTTTATCTATCAGGTAGTAGGTTAAAGGAAAACTTGTCTTGCAGGCTTCACACTGTAAACGAAGTGCTCTCTTTGTCTGCGGAATGTGGTGTCTGCCTTAAAGGTTATACAGTTTTATACACCTGATTACAGGAACAATTTAAGATAAATTTTCCTGCAGGATTAGGACTCCTAAACACGGGACCTTCTGGAGAAACAGGGTGACAGACAAGAAGCTACAGGAGGCAGAACTCTCCTGTGGGAGTGTGCTATTTGAATAATTTGTCATTGGTAATCCATCACTAAAGCTAGCTTCAAGATAAACTCCCAAATCTTGTGGGGGCAGAACCAGACAGAACTGGCACATGCTTTAGCTAGAAGAAGTTATCATCCTTGGCACGTAAATCAAAGTGTGAGCAGAAATACCACGTTGGAAAGGAATCATGGCTAACCTAGATGTCAGCTACTTTCTTGGTGGATGGAGGAGATGACTGCAACTGGTTTGCCACTCATCCTGAAATGGGTGGGAAGGCTTGGATCAAACAGGCCCTGGGAGCTAGCAGCAGGGCTATGCCTTGCTTCATTCTGAGGTGGACCATTCCCCATAGGAAAGAGGTTTTTTTTTTTGATGCAGCCTCATCTGTTATGAAAGAATTGATCTACGGATGATTTTTGTTTTGTTAGCCTGAGGAAGGACTGTCTCTAGCTGGGTGCAAAGTGCTTGCTATACATTAAGCTCCAGAAGGCTCTTTTGGAAAGCAGCTGGTGGAAATATGTACCTATTTTGTTCCCGTGTGCTTCCCACTGTCTTTGTAGCAGCTGTCCCTAAGGCTGTTAGCCAGCACCACAGCCCAACCACAGAATGCTGAAGAGGGGCAACTACCAGGGCAGGAGCAGAAACACTGAAAACCACAGATGGATTCTCAAATGATAATCACTTAGCAAAGAGGAAGCTATCATTGGGCAAGGTGGGGTGGTGATGAGGTAGTTAAATCCTCCAGGAAGAAGCGAGGGATCACTGGGAAGAGGGACTGCTTGATAATGTGGAATTACCTAAAACTAATAGGCTTGCTCTTGAGCTAGGGGAAAGGATGAGGAAGGGAAAGGTTGGGTAAACAAGGACTGTGGGGCTGGTCAAGGACTGTATTCTAAAAATACACTTGCACCCTTATATTCACTTGCAGAAAAAAGGAGGAATTGAAGCTGCCCACCAGTCTCAGTACTTCCTCTGGACTACAAGCTAAGTCTCAAAGGGATCTCACAAGCTCATCTTGTTTCTTCACCTACCCCAGAGCAGGATTAACTACACCTGCCTGTCTAATCTTTTACAAAAACCTCCCTTTGATGGAAACATCACTATTCATTCCCAGGCAATTCATTCAATACTAACTATCCCTGCAGCTAAAAAAATTGTCCATGCTGTTAAACCTATATTTCATTTGGTATAATTTAGGTATAACTTTATCTGCTCTGATTAAAGGGATCCTGGCTGCAAAGACTGCTCCCTTCCATTTGCTGTTTTTGTAACTAATAGGCTACGTATTGACTCTTTTTGGGCTACGTACTTTTCTGGGCTATGCCAGTCCTTACACTTGACACTTGTTTACACGCATGTGGTCTCCAGACTTCTGATGGTTCTGACTGACATCCTCTGGAGTTGATCCTGTCTGTCCATACCTTGTTTCAAAGCACAGTTGCTACTTGGACACAGCACTCCTGTGGAATAGAAGGGAAGGGTTACTTCATACTTCTGGCATCCTTTAGTCTTGTTTAACAGAGCCTTTAGTGCCTGCTCCTTGTCAGAACCACAGATACAGCTGGCTCAGGTCCCATTTGTGATCTGCTGTTAACTACTTAAACCTTTCCTGCAGACTGGTGGAGTGACTGGTCCCTTCCCTTGCTCCAGGGCAGTGAGCACTTCACTCTTGTCTGTACCTAGCTGCGCTCTTCTGCTTCAAGTCACACTTAAACCTAATTCTGTTCTTCCTGGCTCAGTGTCAGGTTTTAAAGGCATGATCTCTTTTTCACTGAAAGTATCACCCAGATTTTCTGTAGGAATATTTAACAGCATTGGGTAGGAAAACACCCTTCTGGAAAAAAAACAAACCAAACCAAAACCAACCAACCAACCAAAAACACACACACACACAAATTTTCTACCTGGACAACAGATTATTAATTAACTACAGTTTTCTAGCAGCAGTTTTTGCATTCCCACTAACGTGTTTCCCCATGTACTCTTTCATTTGCTTGTTTAGAAGATGAGACAGGCAAGGCCCGGGTTGGAGAGGAAACACTGCCCTGTCCTCACATATCTGTAACCTCTTTATGGAGTTCCCAAGGTATGATTCATGGCAGCTGCTGTTCTCCAGGCAGTGCTGTGCTGACTGACCCTCACGTGCCTATGGACTTTAACTTATCAGGATTTTCCTGAGATGCAACAGCAGGAAACTGGTTGTTTGGGGAGCTGCGGCTGTCTCAACTCTTCATAGCCCAGCTAAACCTGATGGCACTTTTTGGGGGGCTAGGAAAAGGCAATACTTGGGCCACAGGGCACATACCCTAACAACTAATTGGGAATGCTGTTGTATGATCAAAGTGAGAGGTGTTCTTTAAAGATAGAAAAGCTATAATGCAGTGTAGCAGGGCAGCCTGCTCTTCCTTCTCTAGAGATGTGAGTTAATACACGTTCTGGCATTTTTTGCTGTACTGTGATACTGGTATTATTATTTCTTGTAAGCTTAAAACCAAACCACTGTGTGACTGCCCAAAGTAAATGAGAAGATGTCACTTTGCAGTTGATTATGAGACTGTTTTTTTGACCAGTTGCTGAGTAATGGGTTCAGCATTTCACAGAATCCTTAGAGCTTTTCTGAGCCAGTGTCTCAGGCTCCTCTAGAAGCCAGTTTCTCTCTCCTAGCAGTCTGTCAGTGAGGAGAAGACCTTATGTGCCTATTGAAGTGGAGCCCAGCACCAGTCTGCTTTGTCACTGGAGTGGCTCTGGGTAAGAAAAAGGAACATGTTGCTGCCATAAGGAACTCATTGCTTCATACAGATCATTTATCACAGAGAGCAGTATAACTAAGGCCAGAGCCTGCCTATCTAGAGTGGCTGTGTGGGGAAGGAGTTAGGCTTTTTACCCTTTGCCCATGCCCACAAAGCAGTAAGGAGGAGTATGTTTGTTGTATCTTGTATAGTAGGAATGATATTAACACCTGCATTTACACACTGATGGGTACTCATCTGGGATTCACCTCTCCTCTGGGGAAAGAATCATAGAATAGTTTGGGGTGGAGAGGACCTTAAGATCATCCAGTTACAACTCCCTGCCATGGGCAGGGAAACCTCACCTTAGACCATGTTGCCCAAGGCTCTGTCCAACCTGGCCTTAAACACTATCAGGGATGGAGCATTCAGCACTATTTTGGGCAACCTATTCCAGTGCCTCACCACCCTCACAGCAAGGAACTTCTTCCTTATCCTCTTGTTGACATCACATATATATCCTTCAGCTTTATTTCAGGAACACCTTTTCTATTCTTTTTCAAGGAATCAGTACTAGGATTTCCAGAAGATTTTGCCCTAGCTGTGTTTATCAAACTTAGGGAATATAACACCAGAACTTTTCCTTTTCCTGCTTTACAGGACTAGAAATCCTTATTAAGCCTGGCAACAAATGTATAGGATGTTGGCTGTTGTATCAATAAAAATGACTGTGAGAGACGTGTGATGCAAGCAATGCTAAGTCTGGATGTGTACTAAAAAGCATCACCATTGAGACCTGGCTCTGCTGAGGGGGATGATTTTGTCCTCCCTCTGTAACAGACTGGAGAGGAAACATCTGCTGGGGAGTTCTGGAGCTCAGAGGTAGGTTGCATCTTTCCTTTTACCTTCTTTCCTCTATTTAGTGCGTATTCTTGTCCAGTCAAATGAATGCTAAGATAAGCCATAAAGGAAGGAAAATAGCTATGAGTTCCTGGCCTTTTGCACCTCGCTCTGCTTGCTTTTGTTAATTTCCAACTCCACTGAGTAAGGCTCTAGTTGACCTTAAACCTGCCCAGAATTAGGGCTCTGGTTTGGAAATTGCTTTAAGATCTTCTAAAGCACAGAAAGTGAAATCCAAATAAACAGGTATTTCTGTATCCTGAGCTGCATCAAAAGGAGTGTGACCAGCAGGTGGAAGGAGGTGATCCTTCCCCTCTACTCTCCTCTCATGAGACCCTACTTGGGGCACTGTGTGCAGTTCTGGTGTCCTCAGCATAAGAAGGACATGGAACTGTTGGAACAAGTCCAGAGGAGGGCCATGAGGATGATCAGGGGACTGGAGCACCTCCTGTATGA
>JASSUY010042149.1:0-44467 GCA_032466535.1 Forpus xanthops
CCATTACCCCTTGTCCTCTCACTACAGTCCCTCATGAAGAGTCCTTCCCCAGCATCCCTATAGGCCCCCTTCAGATATTGGAATGCTGCTATGTGGTCTCCATGCAGCCTTCTCTTCTCCATGTTGAACAGCCCCAACTCTCTCATCCTGTGTTCATAGGGGAGATGCTCCAGTCCTCTGATCATCCTCGTGGCCCTCCTCTGGCCTTGTTCCAACAGTTCCATGTCCTTTTGATGTTGAGGACACCAGAACTGCGCACAATATTCCAAATGAGGTCTCACAAGAGTAGAGTAGAGGGACAGGATCACCTCCCTCATTCTGCTGGTGAATGAAGCACCCTTCTTAGATTTACAGACTTCCTTTGATGCCATGAGTTGCAGAATGGCAATAGAGTATCCCCTGCATGACAAGATAAAAGCATGTCTATTTATTCCACTGAGCAGCTGATATTTTCCCCACTGTCTGATTATTACGAATGCTTGTTTTAGTGCCAGTGATATTTTGACTGTACATTAGGCAGAAGAAAAAAAAGGCAAAATGTATGTTATTTGCACTTTAATAATATACTTTTAAGTCTGTGGGAACTAGAGATGGAGATATTATACAGAATGGGATTATTTGAGGCTTCATCTTTGGGGCTCTTTATAGGAGAAAAAGTATTGTTCAGACAGGTCTAAATATGACAGAAATCTGTTACAACCTCATTTCTTATTGTTATATGATTTAGTTCACTTCTTGATATTTGCAGTAGTCGCATGTGAAATACAAAATATAATTGCTTTTTAGTGTAATTTCTAGTAAAACACTTTGCTCATAATAATGTCCCACTACTTTTGAAAACAACACTCAGCTTAGGGGGTCTACCAAATCAGAAACTAATTTAGTGTCTTCTCAAAAGGTAAATTTTATCCACTGCCCTCAACTCTGGCAACTCCACTGGGTATAGAGTGATATCTGCACTCTCCAGGGTAAGGATCTGCACTCTCCAAAGTAAGACCTCCTGTCATCACAGTGGAAGCTATAGCACAGTGTGATTTTGTAGTACTATAAACGCCCACAAGCTGGTCAAAAGAAATCACTAAATATGAATGAGAATCAGCTTTTCAATGTGTGTTATAATCCATTTTATTTAAAGTCAAGATATCAAAAAAAAAAAAAAAAAAAAAAAAAAAAAAAGAAAATGCTTGGCCAGAGATTGTAGTTAAGAATCTCTCAGCATGCCCATTAGGAAGCCTTACTATCAATCCTTAACAGTAAATGGATGCTACACCCTTCAGTAAAAGAGAAGTGGGTGCATGTGTCTCATAGCTTGTTTTACAGCTCCAGCATATATTACCAACCAGTTTTCCTTTCAGACAATTAGAGTGTGTTGTCCTCTTGTCCTTTATTAAACAAATGCATCCATTAATTGCAGAAGCAGAAAAAAAAAACATGAAAACAAAAACCAGTGGGTTTTTCAACAATTTGAATATGAAATTGTTCCTAATTATGGTGTTGCAGTAATTAAAACCAAATTGCTTCTGTTTAAGTCCTCATTATTTTTCCTAATGAATGATTAAATATCTCTGAAAACAGGTAGCTGTAACAGAAGCTCAGGCTGATCCTTAATGACACTGGTAATAGTGGCTGAATTCCTATAAAACATGTTGCAAGTTCCTGTGATCCAGGAAAAAAATAAGGGTGTGATGGAATAAGGACAAGTTTTTGGTGAGATAGGGAGCATCTGTGGGATGAGGATTGAAGGCTGCTGGAAGAACTGCCTTGTGCTGTGTGATGGAGTCCAGCTCCAGCCATGGACAGGGAGCCATCAGTGAAAAGGGATAAATAAGCAATTAAGTGAGACACAAAAAGGGTAAAAGCTGGCAAATGGCTTAGGTTCTTATCCTAGCTGAGTGCCAAATATATATGTCCATGAAAACCAACCTTGCCTCAGTTCTGTGGCTACATCAATCCTTGGATCATGCAAGTAGTGTAACATCACTGCTCACATGGAGGAGGAGTGAATCCTGCCACAGAAGTCCCTGGGAAAAGCAATGTTGTCCATGGAGTGATTCTCATCTTGCAGGCCTCCTTGCTTAGTCTGCACTCACACCAGAGAAGGGCTTGAGCCATTTCTTGGAAAAAGAGTAGATATGTGTCATTGCAGTTTTTTGCCTCACAGCAGGATTTGAAAGCCAAGGAGAACCACTTATCAGAAGTTATATTGGCTTGGGTAGTATCAGTCCCTTCATTTACAGCCAGATTCAAAAATCTTTCACCTAAAGACTGATATTCACATTGGTGTCTGAGGAGTTGAAAATTAGTTATGTCTATGGTGAGAAACTGTAGGACTAGTGGGAAGAAAACATATCAACCTTTTTCCAAGTGGCCTTGGGGAAAACAGTTGAAAGTTGCTGGCAAGTAGAGCTTTTCAGGAATCAGAAGGACACTCTAAATCCCTAATTAACCTTAAAGTATATAGCCCTGCCAGTGTCAGTTTTCTTCCAAAAAAATCAATGATCCGCATACTTTGTCAGGTACTTGATTTTGTTTGAATATAGAAAATTTAATGTAGGGACAGGTGTATTTCTATTTTATACCAGGCACACCTTTAGTTTGTTTATGGGAATTATGATCTATTTCCTGGGAATAAGAAGTGTAATAAATCATAGAATCATAGAGTGGTTAGGCTTGGAAGGGACTGTAAAGCTCATTTTGCCATGGGCAGGGACAACTTCCAGGCCAGCCCTGTCCAGCGTAGCCTTGAACACTGCCATTGATGAGGCATCCATGACTTCTCTGGGAAACCTGTGCCAGCACTCCACCACTTTTGCAGTAAAGAACTTCTTCATAATATCTCCCTTTAGTCCTAATCCATAAACTCTCAGGCAGCTTCTTTTCCATCCCTAGGGAGTGCTCCATACACTCCAGCTGGTCATTGACATAGAGGGTGGCATTCCCTTCTCATATAGAATCATAGAATAGTTACGGTTGGAAAGGACCTTAAGATCATCTAGTTCCAACCCCCTGCTATGGGCAGGGACACCTCCCACTAAACCATGTCATCCAAGACTGTATCCAGCCCGGCCTTGAACACCGCCAGAGAGGGAGCATTCACAACTTCCCTGGGCAACCCATTCCAGTGCCTCAGAACCCTTACAGTAAAAAATTTCTTCCTCAGATCCAATCTAAACTTCCCCCGCTTAAGTTTGAACCTGTTACCCCTTGTCTTCTCACTACAGTCCCTCATGAAGAGACCTTCCCCAGCATCCCTATAGGCCCCTTCAGATACTGGAAAGCTGCTATGAGGCCTCCACGCAGCCTTCTCTTCTCCAGGTTGAACAGCCCCAACTCTCTCATCCTGTGTTCATATGGGAGATGCTCCAGTCCCCTGATCATCCTTGTGGCTCTCCTCTGGCCTTGTTCCAACAGTGCCATGTCCTTTTGATGTTGAGGACACCAGAACTGCTCACAATACTCTTGTTATTTATTATCTACACATGCAATTATATAACTGTATCATAATCAGTCAAAAGGTCTTCATACATGTCTTGGGTTCAGCAGTAGCAGTCATTTTTCTCCTTAGTACCTGGTGCAGAGCTGTGTTTTTGACTTTCAGCCTGGGAGCAGTGTTGATAACACCAATGTTTTCAGTTACTGCTTAGTAATGTATAGTCTGACCAAGACTTTCTGAATCTGATGCTCTACCAGGGAGGAGTGGAAGCTGGGAGGAAGCAAAGACAGGACACCTGACTCAAACTGACCATAGAAGTATTTCATACCACATCATGTCATGCCCAGGATGTAAAAATTGGGGGCAGGAACCCATAAAAGTTAGGTCATTGCTTGGTCAGGCTGGGTATCGGTCAACGGATGGTGAGTGAATGAATTCTCTTCCCTTGTTATTTCCCTTGTCATTATTATTGTTGGTGGCAGCAGTAGTGATCTGTGTTGTGCCTCAGTTCTGGACTGTTCTTATCTCAACCTGTGGGAGTTACATTCTTTCTGTTCTCCTCCCCATCCCCCTGGGAGCTGGTGGGGAAGAAAGAAGGGGGAGTGAGTGAGTGAACTGCATGAGTGGCTTAAACCACACCAGTACATAATTCATATTAGCCATTCATCGTATGCATGTGGACATGTTTGGCAGCATAGAAAGATACTGCTGAAGAAATCTGGATATATGAAGTGGACCAGTACCAAAATCAGAATTCGTTAGTAATGATGCTCATTCTCTAGCAATTAACAATATGCATTCACTAAGCTGTCTCTGAACACCTATGTAAAATTTCCATTAAAAAAGGCTTCAAAGAGTCTTCTTACGTTGTAAAGCACTGAGAAATGAATTTTGGACATGTCTTTGTACCAAGAATACAGACTTGTGATTGGATTTTCCTTTTTTTTAGCTGTAATTTTACATTGCTGCGTCTATACTGACTTCTGGTAGTCATTTTCCCCTGTTAATTTAAAGGCTCAAACACATCTAGGAGATACAGTCTTGAAAAGAGAATTTTTTTTTTTCTGGACAGCTACAGGATTTTCTTGATGAAGAGCAAAGTAAATCTGTATGTCATCAACCCAGAATAGCAATTTAATGAATATCTTTCCCCATAGGCAAGGTGTGCATACTAAAAAATATACAAAGTACCAACCTACCTAGTTCAGGTCTCTTTGGGATTTCACAAAGTGTAAAGTGTAAAATCAAAACAAGGACCCTGCTTGTATCAAAAAGTGTCTTGAAATGAAGTTTTTGAAAAGACTTCTGAGACAGAAAATAATCTTTTCTTTAGTTTATACCCTTCTTTAACCGCCTCCTCCTCCCCACCCCCCCAGAATTTTTATTCTGAGAGCAGGTTATACTTGTTATTGACAATGAGATAGATACTCTTTTTGGCTTTTCTTTAGAGGAGCTCTGAAAATCAGCCACTGATATGTTTATTTGAGAGCTGAGGCTGGGGCAGAGAAAATAAACACTGTCAATATGTTTGGTGTTAAGGTGAATGGCATCAGGTCCTCCCAGTTTGACTTGTAAAGTTTCAGCAACTGCATTGCTGTGTGCTGGTGTTTTAGCAGGCTGCAGACTGGCCTCTAAAAGGAAGGGAAAAGTACATGATGTTTGTACAGCTGAAAACAAGATGAAAAACCACAGGCCCCCTCTCACACTCCATTAGACCCTAAAGTCCATGGAGTACTGCACTCAACACATAAACACTCAGTTTGTGGAAAACTTTCTCAATGTGTGAAAGAAGGGAACAAAGCCTGGAGTCTGAACAATGAACATCTATGTATGAAGTGAGCAGCCAGAACAAAATGCAATGGCAATGCTCAGTTAAACAAACAGCTGATACAGGAACACATTAATCACATTAATAACTCCCAATAAGAATTCCTGGGACTGTGTCTTGATATTCCGAGAGGACTATAATATGCTCAGTCTCTAGATGATGCGGTTATTCTTTTCTTGCTTTTTATGAATGGCAAGAAGAAAAGATGCTGGCAGAAACCTTGGCACAGGCAATAGGATGGCCTGGTTGTACATATACTTCACTGACAACTCTTTTACTGCAATATTTTGCAAGAGTATAGTTAAAGAAAATCAGTACATGCGAACTTGGTATACAGTTGGAGTATGTAAAGTATTGATGTACAGTATTTAGGTTCTGCTCCAAACTGTCTTCATACCACTATCTTGTAGAATAGCAAGGTAGCATTGTCCTTTGACATTACTTCACAATAGGAAACATAGGCTACGGGGAAAATGACAAGCAGGATTGTTTCAGTCCACTGTAAAAACCTCTCCTATTTTGTAAAGTGCAACAAGAATTTTTCTGTCTTGCTCTTTGAATTCTGGGATATCTAGCTACAAATTTCCAGAACCTCTTACAGGTTACGAGTCAGATGTGCAATCAACATAATGGTATTAAGGATTACACTGCACAAAGCCTTGACCTTAGAGCTAGCAGGAAGGTGGCAGACACAGTGTTTACAGCATTTGCAGATGGATGAGCAGTCTCAGCAAAACAGCTTTTTCCTCCAGATCTAAGAAAAGATTAAAAACATTATTTCTATTCAGACATCAGGATTGCTTCAATACGGTACTTGCCAGTATTCCAGAGCACTGTATGTCTGCAAACAAGTAAGATCTTATTCTCTCAGATAGCAGATTTGCCTAAATAAAGGATCAGCTGTTTAACTTGCATGGTTGGATTGTGTCAGCGGAGAGTTTCATAATGTAGAGCCTTTTATTCAATCACAGCACTTTGTCACTACTCGCTCACCCTTTAATCTGGCTATAAGAATTAGAGCTACAGCAAAGGTAAGGTGAAAGGGGCATGACAAAAGGAAGAAAATATGCCTAAGCCTTAGTAGCTGCTGTGAAGAAAGAGAGGCTGAAGGTTAACCGGAGTAGACAGGGCAGGAAGCAGCCACAGTTGGGAAGAATCTGAGAAAGAGATCCAAAGAAGAGACTACTTTGGGTTTCAGAATGCCTCTCACTTACCCCACGGGGCTCCATTAATAGCAGTATAGCGTCTGATTAGTTTGTGGCCTATTAGGAATTATATATAGAGAAAATGGGACTTTTAAACCTGCCTGTTTGTAGGTAGCTGGAGATGGTATTGTATTGCAGGTGATGAGCTGAATTTCATTTGAGATTTTTCAAAGAAGATCAATGATCACTTTGTTGATATCTTGAATGAGTTTTTCATACCTGTACAGTACCCTCTTTTAACAGGATAATTTCATGAATGGTTTAGGGTTTGGCCTTGGAGAATACAAAATGATTTGGCCTTACAATTATTAGCATCAAATGCCAGACCTTTAAATGTATTTTTTTACTTCCACAAGTATTGAAATGCATCTCTTGCAGTGACTTTACTAAACTTTTCAGGGTGCTACCAGAAACTCTAAAAATCAAGCTAATTCTTACTGATGTGTGTGTGTGTAGGAACATTTAAACCACCTGACTGTAGAAAATCAAATATGCTTCTTTGATACCTGGCCATGATATTCATGCAGCTCTTCTAATTTCTGTCAAGAAAGGGCTGAATTAATTTTGCTTTAGGCTTGACTCTGGATGTGAGCTTGTCTACACACCTTTCTTCATGTTCCCCAATTGTGAAAGCCAACATGCAAAAATGCACATTTTTAAAATCATAACACTTTTCCTGGTCTAGAAGCTCAGCTCAGTCTTTCATTACTATCAAATAGACAAATACAAAATTTTTATTGTTGTGCCCTAACGTATACTTTAGGATTGATGTCATTGTAGCCTGGTTAGAATTACCTTTTTACACGTAACTCTTTCCTGGGGTGTTCCAGAGAACCATCCCCAAGGAAAATCCACAGCATGATCCAGGTGACAGCTAACCTTGGAAATCTATCCCATCCAGCAGTACAGACAAGATGGCATAAGGATTAGTTTCCTCCATCATGTATTTTTCTCATACTTTTCAATGATATGCCAGCAGGCTACATACCCTAAACAGCCTCATACTATACCAGGCCTGTGTACATACCTCCAGTTTTATGTTAGTGGGCTGCAGCCTGACCCTCATTGTTATTTCTCATGCACTAAAATGGCGCCCATCCTGCCAAAAATTCAGGTAAGTATGCTTATGGATACATGGTCCCAGAGGAAACCCAGGGCCAATATGCAGTGAGGACGTGGCCAGTTAGCACTGCAGAGGCTCTGTACTAAGCAATGTGAGCATGGTTCACTTGTGCCACCCATCACACTTTATCAGTACCCTGCATGTTGAGATGGAGATGTGGCTTTATGGCACAGTGGCACTGCAAGGGATCCTTGGATCAGGAGTGGTCCTTACAGTGGACAAGGTCCAGCATCCTCTTCTCCCACTCACTCTGAGCCTGCTCTGATGTGGGGTTCTGCCTCACTCTCTTACAGAGCTGCTAGTTTTGTAACTTTATTGCACATCTAATGATCCAGTTTGCTTTGTTAATATTGCAGGAATTGCAACTATTACAGGGTTTCCAGTCATCAAGTTTTCAGAGAAGTTTTGAAGCATGAGTATTTAATGTTCAAAGATGAAAAGAATAAATATTTTGATATTTAAGTCGTATGATTTAAAAAAAAAATTCTCTATCTGGAGATGCTTCCAGAAACAAAGCATTACCAATGTTATAAATAACAAGACTATTACAAAGGATTTAAATAGCTTTTCGGCTTTCTTCTTTCATTTAGCATTTCTAATTCATTATTTAAAAGACAAACCAGCAGCAGACTTCTGAAAGGTCAACTTAGTTTCCTAAGGTACTAAAAGTCTTGAAATAGGTAAAATAAATATTATCTGAGATAATATGCATGAATTCACATCTCTACCCATATTTTTACATTTTGCAATTAAGGATATATATTTTTGTTTAAGTTCTCTTTAGAAAAAAGTAAAGAAATGAGTGGCATTTGTTGAATGTTTAAAGATTTTTGTAATGTACCTCCCTTGCTGCGCCCCTCTCTTTCTTTCCCTGACAGTATTAAGTCTGTAACACAGAAATCTTCACATTCTCCAGATGGTAGCATGAATTTTCAGGTCAAGTGATATTAAAAATAGATAATAGCCCAGACCTCATGACTCTCTACAGAAAGACTAAACGGTCACAATAGGGAATATCATTGTTTTGGTTTTCTTTATGAGGTTTTATGTACTCAGCTGTTTCTTTGCCGCGCTCTCAGTGCAGAGAGACCCTGATCATTCTGAATTCCAGTTCCACCTCACTTCCTACCCTTTATACTTTCTAAGCCCCATGCCACACAAGTCAAAGGAAATATATCCACACAGCTGCACCATCAGCTCTTAATGTGCTCTCCACTCTCGATACTCCCGCTCTGCACTTCAGAGTATTTATAACTGGCAAATGAGTTCTTGAATAACCTGCTCTTACAGCTCCTTTGAAGGAATACAGTCCACTCCAGGGCATTTTGCCTTTCTCATCAGGAACGGAATATCTCTAAAAATCCACTGATAATAAACGGTTTTAAGCACAGAAATTGCATCATAATAAATTATGTATTTGAGTAACCATATTTCTTAGGCAAAGAGTAGCTCTCAGCTAAGGGATTGAGCTTATCTCAGATAGCTCCCGAGCAAGTCTGTGAGGGACTATTAAAAGTGAGAGTAGCTTCAGGGATGACAGAGAGCCCCACTAGCTCTCTTGCCTTTCATGCCTTGTTCTACTTGGGCCAGATCTTAAATAGATGACTCTCACATGGCCATGGCCATGGCCATTTGCGGTTCAGAAAAACAGCTTTTCAACCATGAAGGCTGCTTTTCACACCCAAGTTGAGCTGGCAAATAGCCAAACCATGTGCATGGTTCATATTTACACAGTAATAACATTTTGGGAGAGAAAGAAGCTCTGTGGCTTATCAATTTCCTTTGACCTGTATGCACAGTATTTGGATATTTTCATCAGTTCACATTTGGTGCTTTTTATTTCTTCTTCAAAAGACAGAAGATGATGACTATAATGACCATTTTTCCATAATATACCTTTCCACTGGGACGGATATGTCATTCATAGCTCTATCTTCATATCTACTCTGTAGTTATGGCCATCCCAGGAGAGAAGCGCTGCTGGGCAAAACACCAAAATGCCCTTAGGAATTGCTGTGAGGAGATATTTTTAAGAAATAGAGATAGGCTATGTCTACATTAGCAACTACTGTAGTCCAGCAGGAGCAAATCTCATGAGCAGAATGATCTGTGCTTTGGTGCTTAGGAGCTGACCTCAATACTGTTCTCATTTCAGGGGATTTACTTCAGCTTTAAGTAAGGCTCTGATCCCAGGAACAAAGGCCTGGGGCAGTTGGGGGTTTGATGTCAGTCTCAGGAGTTAATTTCCAAAAATATCAGTTTGTGTGCTCTGAGGTTGTTTCACCATGTGACCCACATGTGGTAAGTGGAGACGTTACATGGTTGTCTTCAAAAAAATTATCCTGGTCTAAACCACAACGTTAATACAGGCATGGCCAGCATTTAACAGAATGGAAGCAGAGTTCCCTCCTGAAAATTTTCAATTTCAACATTACATGCAAGCATTTTAGAATCTCCAGTCTGCAGATACCAGAGGGTGGCTGGTGAGGTTCAGGCTTTGAACAGGACAAAGTCATTCACAGTGCATCCAAACTGGCTTGGCAAGGGCAGATCTGCACTGTGAGAGCAGAGCACTACATCCCTAAGCTATGGCACACACTGTGGCCCCATAGGCATGGCATGCAATTTCATACCCAGGAGTCATATGGTAGTGCCAAAATGCTCTTACTAAGTTATGCTGTATTTCCAGCCACAATAACAGCTGCAGCTCTGTAAAAATGAAGTGGCAAGATTTTCAGTATGCATTCTGTAAATTATCCCTGGATATCACTGTGTCACCTCTGCTGAATTGCTTTTCGTAACCTTAAATCACCCTCCACTTAAAGCTATTGAAGTTGGTATTTTCCACTAAATACTCTTTTCCAGGCAGCTTTTCTTTACTGTTAGTTTTTCTGTATCAAAGTGATGTTTCCAGTTGTAAAGGCCTGCTCTTAAGCTCATGTTTTTGTTTGCTTCCTTTGTACCTAGGTTTGCTCGGATTCCTGGTACGGGATACCCAAAACAACATACAGTGCTCCAGGTGTGGTCACAGCATCCCTTTGTACCAGGACCTGCAGTTATCTGCTGAGATCTGTGCTCTGTTCCTCTGTTTACACTTC
Source organism: Forpus xanthops (assembly GCA_032466535.1). Taxonomy (NCBI): domain Eukaryota; kingdom Metazoa; phylum Chordata; class Aves; order Psittaciformes; family Psittacidae; genus Forpus; species Forpus xanthops. Next base: position 10,688 of record JASSUY010042149.1, read on the forward strand.
CCCATGTTTTGTTTGCTTTCCTAACTGCTACCAGACATCAGGTTGCTGTTTCTAAGTGTCTGTCAACAGTCATCACCAAATCCTTTCCCTGATCAGTGTTTTGCAGTCTGTGACTACAGAACATACTTTCTACTGTTTTTGTCAACATCCCTGTTGTTATTTTCTGTTTATTTAATAGCGTGGTTAATCTCCTCTGTCCATGCCTGCCTTTATTCTAAGTTTGATTCATCTCCTTCCCAAGGATAGAAGCAGCCCTTCCTATCTGATAGCTTTCTTATACGCTCACTAGTTCACCTGTTCAACCTTTTAGGACCTACAAAGTAAGCTTAGCATTAGAAATCAGCGACAGTGACTATTATATATATAACCTCTGTTTTATCAATACTATTTTCATCTTATTGAGTTTTCATCAATCCTCCAGGGCTGAATATTTCTGTGCCTGCTAGTACTACTTTTGCTATCCAATCAAAGGTATGAAATCACCTTTGGCTTATTTAGTGCTTTAAGTTATCTCTTGCTCTTAAGTAATGAGATTAGCAAAGGAAAATAGCTCCAGGTGAAATCTATACAGAAGTAGACAAAAGGCTTCTGAAAAAGGATTTAACTTGTACAGTGCTTGGGAAACACAAGGTTTAGTGAGAGCCTCTGTAGCATTTGGAGGTTTTGAGGAACACCTAAGGTTTCTCATTGCAGCTGCTTCAAGTTCTTTAGCAACTAAATTTTGTGTAGATTAATAGTTCAGGAACCAATTTGAATCTACCTCACTAAACCGCAGAACTTTTTGCAAAGAGACATTGTCAAGGATGGAGTGATGCACTTAACTCCTAAGACAGAAGCAATAATGTTTATTGATGTAAAATAGTGATTTACCAAAGTTTGTTAGTAAATGCGACAGTGGTTTAACAAGATTTGATGGCAAGGTACACTTGATTATTTACTGCATAGAAGACAGGGTCAGATAAAACTTTAGGGTTAACACTGGTGGTTATAGCTTGAGCAGAGTTATAATAAATCATATTCAGGTTGGGGATGGAATAGAGCGCACAGCCACAGTCATCAATATTTTCTCCATGAGAGAAAATCAGATGTGAGAAGAAGCTGGAAATTTGCGACAGGATTTTGTAATGAGCCTAGTATGTATATTATGTATATCTCTTGATCATTATACTTTTTGGTACATAGAAATAAATCAGAATTGATTGCATGATAAATGTGATACCTTAAAAATTCTCTGATGGACTTTTCCCTGATGTCAATAGATGTCAGAAATTTAGTGCATGTCTGGGAAGCTGCTGGAGGAGCAATTCAAGAAAAGGAGGAAGAAAAATGTGGATGTTCAGTTTAGAATGGACTTTTGAACATGAGTAGTACTCACCTTTGAAAACAGATTGCTTTATCAATGAAAAGTTTAGCTTTTAGAGGAGTGTGGCTCCCCTAATAACCAGACTTCATGTTTGGTAATCTCCAATTACTTGATTTTGTGGCACAGAAACAGAATTTTGTTTTTCAAAGGGGTTTGACATTTAGCTGCGTATTAAACTGGCACGAAACCAGAGACTAGGCTTCCCAAATGTCTTCTTGTTTTGAATTGATGGTTCTTCATTTGACAAAATGGAAACATTTAATTTTCTTGTGGTTTGTGTGGGCAGGATCTTGATCATATATTGTAGGAATATGAGTATGAGGTAAACTAAGAAAAAAGTGCATACAAATCTTTTTCTGAATAAAAATTGAAATATTAAGTTATGAATATAGCCCCAAGGCATGTTTTGAAATCGTCAGAAGTGTTATTTGCTTCAGAATGAAATGTCAATAAAACAAATTGGTTTTATCAAAGTTGTACATTCTTACAAACGAGATTTGCATAAGGGCTTTCTTTCATCCTGAACCTCAGGCAGAGAAGGGGGACCTGACTTTTGAGACAGGCTCTAGATGAAACACTTCCCACTCCATCTTTTGCATAATTATTTTTTCTGATTGTGTCAATATCCAAATAAAAAAAAAAAAAAAAAAAAAAAAGGAGAAATAAGACCAAGCTGCAGTTCCATATGTTTGACAATTTGGTAAAACAGACCAAGTAAGAAAAAGACATGCAAAACAGAAATAATGCGGTGTCAAAGGCAAGGGAGTTTGTTTTTTCCCCTTCTTATTTCATGCAAGCTTTTTTGTTTCTGTGTATCTCATCTCTCTTATTGATATCACCTGACACATTCGCATCCTCTCCTGTGTTTTTTTCCAAGAGCCCTAAATGTAACCAAATTTTATTCCTGACTTCCCTAAGTTTTCCAAGATTATAATATTCAAGCTACTTAACTGGGGGCCTAAATACAGGTTTAAAGGGTTGGTTTTAAGTTGAAAATGCAGACTCTAGTGATGGGAAACACAGAAGTTATGCAGAGATTAAGAAATACCTGCTGACCCTGACAGGTACAGCCTCACTGAAAATGTCTTAATGGCATATTGACAGAAAAGCCAGATGAGCCTCAAGAGTGTTTTGAAATATAGTAAAGGTGAAAATAGTTGTACAGAGATAAATATTTTAGTTGTTCAGTAAATAAGAATTAATGCAAGAATTCACAACCAATTAGGAAAATGCCAACAAAACTGAAAGTCTGCAAAATAAATTCTCTGAATCCTGGGGCTAAAGTGTGACAACAACAACACATACATGCAGAAAAAAAGTCAAAAAGCAGAAGCTCATCCTGTGACTTGAGTACGAAGAGCCTTGCAGTGATGGCATTTGGCACAGAATGCTTCTGCTTAGCCCCTTCAGAGCACGCTGTGTATGTTGAACTGATTTGAAAATAGAAATATGAGGACTTAGCTTCTTAGAGAGATTGTGGTTTAACTTGAAACTGTTTTCACTTGGGGCTTCATTTAGTATAGTCCATCCTGGTTACTTGATGGCTTTTGAGGACGGAGGGTTAAAAGGAAAGATTTAAGAGACTCCAGAGTGCAAACATCAGTTGCAGAAATAGGACAGGACAAGATTTAGCACACTCACAACACCTGAAACATAATCATGCACTAAGGGGTCACCAATCATTTAAACAGCTTCTCCCTATTAAATACATGTGCACGTTTCTCAACCTAGCTTAACATTTTAAAAGCCTTGGCTGTCGTACCAAGGCAGCTATGAAGCATGTATGCGTTCCTTTAAGGACACTGAACCACAGGTCATGTATTGTTCCATAAGAACATGATCTAAATACTGACATCTAGTTAAAAAAAAAATAAAAAAAGAGGGAAAAAAAAAAAAAAGCAAATAGAAAAAGGAAAACAAAGAGGAAAAAGAAAAAAGGCTGTGGTACAATCAAATACCACCTATAATATATACACGGAAAAAGTTTTCATCTACTTTATGTTTTGATACGTTAGTCTATATTTTGACTCCAGAGTGTGATGACTGTATAGCTTTTCACATGCATTTCATTTTTCCCGTCAAGGTACATTATTTTAAGGGTGACAATAACTTGGCTTCAAATGAGGTGAAACCATCACAGTGATAAATGAGTTTCTTGAGGAGGGAGGTTATACCCTGGGAATACGCTTTGAAAGACCACACACCTCAGCTTAACCAAGCTTGTTGGCTTTACAACACATTACAAATACTCCTTCTAATGCACATGGCAATGAAGAGACCTGAGCACTTGACTTTTGAAAATAGTGTGTGTTGCATGGGGAGATCAGTCTTGGTTTTCACACTGCCCTTTCTGTGCAAGTCTGTTTCACACCTGAAAGATGCCTTTGGTCCCTCCCTTGTTCTGTATTTTTAAAATCTTTTGAATTTCATTTTTTTAATGTCAGATTCAAAAAAGGCAAGATAAGGTTTTGATGTGCAACGACATCTGCAGCCATGAGGGACAATCTCATGCACTTGCTGTGTAAAAATAGTCATGCCAAACAGTATAAAACCTTTAGAAGCATTTATAGGCTTCACTTTAATAGCTAATAAAACAATCTGCTGAACTTCACTGGGCATGTGATTATCTTGCTAAGTCATTCTTGTGTTGCTACCCTGACATTGCATGTAACATAACTGAAAACAGGATAAAAAGCCCTGGATGTTCAAGAATACAACTGCCATCCACCATGGAAAATGTGCACCATGCTGCCAAGTTTAATTCTGCTGTCCCACAGCTCTTTCACACATGTCGAAGTAATGGCTCAGTGAATCTTTGAGAGTTGCATCAAAGAATACCTATGTGATGCATTACTCCATTATATGCATCATGCAATCTCTTTAAATGTTACTAGCACAGCCAAAAGATAGATGATTTATTTTTTTTAACATTAATTTTGTTTTTCAAGGAGTTGCCTGAGGAGCAAACAGGCTTTTCTCATGGTTAGATGAAAGGATGGCAGAGCCTGCGCATTTGGTAATGTACTTTCTGTTGTTTTCTTCTGAACCAAATATAGTAAGTTAAGAGACAGATTTGGTTGAGATACCCAAATCCCTGTTCCCACAATGCAACCTCTGATAAATATCTCTCTTCTTTTCTGGTTCACTTAGACTCCCTCCTTTCATGTCTTAGGGGAGTGTTTTTAGGGCAAAGCAGACCTAAATGTAATGCAAATGAAACTCAATTCTCAGGTGGGAGTTTTTGTGAAACTCAGTCTCCTGAGCTGCTCAAAACTTTTTCAAATAGTAACTACAGTGGAATCTGAACACTTTACAGGTACTCATGTCTCCTCAAAAAATGGGCATGTTAACCCACTGATATGTCACTGGAGCTGTCTCTGCTGGCATAAGCCCAGTAAGACTTGATGCTTGAGAACGTGGCGTTGGTACATTGGACATGTGGCCAGCATATGATGGAAACTGCAGTGGTATCCCATGTCTTGTGCAGCAGAGCTGTGAAGCCTGTCCAGGAGCATCAGAAGTCAGGTGAGATCTGAAGGCAGTAGGATTATTGGAGGTTTCTCTTTGTGTGGTCCCAAACCCCTGGATGGCAGAGAAATGGTCATACTGAAGCCAAGATTCCCACAGCCAGGAAAGCTTCAAAGATGAGGAGGAGCAGTTTTCTCAGTAGTCTTCTCCCTCCTGAACTGAAGGAGGTCACCACTTCCAGGAATGAATGAAAATCCTTACTGCCATGCAGAACCCTTTTCATACTACAGCTACTACAGAGCATTTCAGCTGAGAATGACCTGGGAGTACTGGTAGATGATAAAGTCACTATGAGCTGTCAGTGTGCCAATAGTATTATGGACTGCATCAAGTGTGGCTAGCAGGTAGAAGTGATCTTCCCCTTCTACTCTGCACTGATGAGGCCACATCTGGAGTACTATGTCCAGCTCTGGGCTCTTGATACTGGAGAGAGTCCAGCAGAGGGCCAGAAGGATGATCAGGGGTTTGGAGCATCTCTTTTATGAAGAGAGACTGCAGGAGCTGGGCCTATTTAGTCTGGAGAAGACTGAGAGGGGAACCCATTAATGTATATCAGTATCTCAAAGGCAGGTGCAGGAAGGTGGTGCCAGGCTCTTTTCAGCGGTGCCTAGCAACAAGATGAGGATCGATAGCCATAAACAAAAATGTGCAAAGTTTCATCTCAACATGAGGAAGAACTTTACATTGAGGGAAGCAGAGCACTGGAACAGGCTGCCTAGGGAGGCTGTGGAGTCTCCTTATCTGAGCGCAAACAAAACCCACCTGGATATGTTCCTGCGTAGGCTGCTGTAGGTGACCCTGCTTTGGCAAAGGGTCGGACTAGATGACCTCCAGAGGTCCCTTCCAACCCTAATGACTGCGCTTCTGTGATACCCTTTGACAGACACTTGGGAAACTGACGGCATGGAGAGAAGGGGAAGGGAAAGAAAGGGATGTGACACAGTCTTGGAGTGAAAGCTCCTCGTGCCGCTATGAGCCCCCTTTGCTCCCCTCCGAGGCCAGATTTGGAAAGCTCCGCGGGTGGCGATGCGGGCGTTCAATGATCTGCACTGCCCCCTGCCGGTGAGCGCGGGACGAGCCGCGGAGCCCGATGCGCTGGTAGGGATGGGAGGGGGGGGAGCGCTGGGCTGGAAGACGTGAGAAATCGGCGCAAACGTTCGCTTCCTCTTGTACACAACCCATACATATATATTTTAGAATATAAAACTCTGCGTGCATTTCATTTTTTTTTACCTCATGAAAGACAGGGCCTGCTCGTGTCTGCCTGTGCCAGATACAACACAGACAGGTGCTGTGCAAACTTCCCTCTGTGGCTCAGTCAATGCTCCTCAGTCTGGGCTGGTTATGATCTTGGGTCTCTTGTGATGGACGGAGTGGTGTTTTCATAAAGTACATAATGCTGACTGCCACTCACTCTCTCTTGCCATAGGCTGGGCAGGAGGAGAGCAGAACACTGAGCCATTCTGCTGCAGGCATCTGTACTAACTCTGATCAATTAGCACCTGCTTCTGGGGGCCCAGCCTCTCCTATTGCCCAGACCTACCTACACAAGCACTTCTGGGCCACTCACACCTGCTAATGCGATCCCCGCATGCCACACACAGTCAGTGGGTGAAACTGGGTTGAAAGCTAGTTGTAAGTCAAGACCTTATGTTGCTCAGTTTCATCCACTCTCCCTGAATAACTCTCGCATTGATGTGAAAGCTGGAATGATACCTGCCAATATTTGGAGTGAAAGTGGCATTCATAAGGGCTGAGGTCCTGGCTGGGAATGGCTGCTGTGAGGGAAATGCTGCTGCCTCTGCCAGGATGTGCTGGGCTCAGAATGAAAGCTGAAGTCTAGTGCTGCTCTACTCCAACAAGTTTTTGTTTGTTTTTTTCTTTTGTAGCGATGTGACAGGTGTCTATTTTTAGAGAGCTGCCACCAATTCTGACTGGAAGACATCCAGATGTGTTCGGGGTGAGGATTTTGCCAGGAGTTAGCTCTCATCTTTCTTGTGACAGCAAGTCCCCAGGTGCAGCTGTGCCTGGAGCACTGATTCCTGATGACAGTGGTGTGAAAGACTTCAGGGCTTTCTGAGCTTGTGATAGGCTGCTGAAAAGCTTGACTTTCCTGGCATCCCTCTGGTGAGGTGGAGCCCAACCTGGATTAAGCTCTTGCATGATCAGACACAGAGGCTTCTATGCCCCCAACTTCAAAACACTGCAGCATACGTTCAGTTAGTACATCCAAAAGAAGAGCAGTGAACTGAGGTAAACTTAAGTAAGCACCACCAAAAGACAGCTTCAAACTTATGCTTTCCTGACCTGAACTAAACTACCCCTCAGAAAACCTCTAAGGCTATTAGGAAGATTAACTTTCTATTTTACGCCATATTCAGTATCCCAGCTGTGCCTCAGTTTGGCCTATTTGTGCTTTCAACATTTTGAGCTTTCCATTATAGCCTAAAAGTTCTTTAATGTATATGACATGCCCTTTATCTAGCCTTCAGTGGCAGTGCCAGCACCCTGCGCTCCTTTAGTGGGATGACTTTGCTGCTTTTTCTTTCCACCTTTGATCTGTGTGTTTTTCCCCCTGTCCATATTATCCTTATTTCTCCCTTTCCATTCCTGCAACTTTTTCTTGTCCTTCCTGATTTTCAATCCAGCCTTTACTTCAAGTCTGACTTTTCCAGGTACATAAAGAATTAGTACATGCCTGATACAAGTAGCCTTAATATTAACTTCGTACTAATCATCATAGCTGCTATTTGGAGGTGTTCTTAATTTTTTTATAACCTATGCTTAAATAATTTAATTTTTGGACAGACTTGTGATTTTTTTTATTTTTTTTTCTTTAATGTGCTTATAGTAAGTACAGAATCCTATGCTGGCAGTGACATACCTGAAACTGAGGTGTTACTTGCAAGAGAATGTTTGGAAATGCTGAATGAAGACACTTAGTTGTATCTGGTCAGAAAATATTTCTTTTTCCCTCTTTCAGGAGAGAGCTAAAATCAATAAGGCTTTTTAATAATCTGAGTATTTCTTTGGCTATTTTTGGAAAAAAATAAATCAATATCTCTTAAAAAGAATGTTAGCATTTACAGGTGTTGTTTTCCTAGAGGACTTCCTTGGTAATTTTGTAAAAATGGATACTATTCATGGAGTTTTCGATTTCAGTGAAACTCTTTTCCATTAAAGCCTTTGATGGAAATTCTTGACCAGTTTTGAGTTCAGCCTTTTTTTAACACAGCTGTCGATGTGCTTCTTGGTCACTGTGATTTTACGATTTGGTCATTAGATGGTGCTCAAGAGACTAAATTCAAGCTTTAGATTGGCTCTCCAGGTTTTATTTTAAGAAGCCCAAGGCTAGACACCATTACTTTCTTCAGAAAAGGTTTGTAATGTATAGCTCTTTATTAAGTAGTGGAAGATTTACTATTCACTTTGATAGGAACAAGGTATTTACTGATTAACTGGTGTGATGGAAAATAGATACTGGGAATTACAGTATCATTAGACCCAAACTGAAAATGTAGCTACTGTTTTGGCAATATTAATCAGTCTGTAAGCTTTTTGTGTTAGCACTAATGGGCTTTTGAAAAAGATTTAGCAAGTGCTTTTAGATTGAAGTAATTAAAGTCGAGGCATGTCTGAGGCTTCCTTCTATTGGTTAAAAGCATTTATAAAAATTCAGTAAGCAGGATTTCTAAAATAAAAATCTGTCCTGTATCGGATGTATAAAAGTATTTAATGATAAGAAAGTTTTCACTGTGAACTATGTTTTTTTAACAGAAGTAAGACTGAGCTTTTTGAAAATTTATGGTTATTTGCAATTAATGCCCAAAAAGGAACACACCATAAAGATGAGTCCCTTTCCATAATGTAAGTAAGTACAGATGTGTGGCTTCATTAATATAAACGTATGTGATTGTTTTCACCGCCTTTTTTCTCAGTGCTGCTCATAGCCATGTTTTTGTGTGTTGCGTGCAGGCTTCTGTTCTTGTTATGGCTCTGTCTTGAGCTGGAGATTCACAAGATGGGAGTTCGCCATCTGCCACACTGACGGACTATGTAACACAGATGGAGAGAGTTAGAGTGGTACCACAAACAACTATGTGACCTCAAAATGTATTGAGCTTGAGATGCCAAACATGGAAATGAATCCAGATATTTCCTCTTTACATCCTGATTAAGCTATTTTTATGAAAAAGGGCATTTCCCCCCCGTATGTTGTGTCATTGCTGCTGTTCTGAATTGTGTCCTTGAGGAGGAAAGTCAACTTCATAGTTTCCTTATTTCCCTTTATTTGTACCTGTGATACCCTAGCTCTAGGCTGTGCATTTGAGTAGTTAAGTGTTAGAAGATAGCCATACATGCATTCGTTTGCCATGTAGTTTGGTTAGTTTTATTGAAATTGTCACTGCTGAATCAACAGAGATTGGGCAAATACTACTTAGCTAGGAATCTCACATGGTACATATTTAAACAGTTGCCCATTACAGCTACTTTGCCAGGATTTTTTTTTAATTTTATTTTATTTTTTTTTTAATTTTACCTGTTTCATAAAGACCCAAAGCAATGTTGGCATCAAAGTACCAATGACATACTTGTCTTTGCGTTTGTCACGAAAAGATGATGAGGGGATATTGCCTATAGCCTTCTGTTAGCATTCAAAATCCATGAAAGAAAGTTTTCTGGGACCTTTCATGGCACTAAGCGAAGACTAGAAGGTAATTAGCAACTGGCATGAAGATGTTTTTTTCCACTGATTACCTTAACTTTCTACTAGAAAAGATTGCCAAGTCTTGAATGTGTTTTCATGCTGAAGCGTTGAATGCAAAACTGTCCAGATAATACCCCAAAGCTACTGTTAAGGCAGAGTAGTAGAAATGTTCTTACTGGTTCTGTGGAGGTTAGATCCAGTATTCTGTTGAGCAAACATTCCATACTGAAGCCACATCTGAAGATTCCAAGTTAGTGGCAGTGGATGTGGTGGTGGTTGCAAATTTAATGTTGGAGAAATCAAAAACTACAAAGCTTGCATTTTTATTATGCTGCTTATCATCACTCTATTCAAGGAACATCTAAGTAAAAATCAATGGGAGAAGAATGTGGAATATCACTTTAACTGGGAGCTAGAACTGAGATCATGTGGGGGATAGAGGTCTGATGGACATTTATCAATGTTCTTGTCATGTCTTTTCATATTGCATAAATTGGTTACAATTTTCCAAAAGAAGGCAGCTTTGAAACACTTCCCAAAGATATTTAGATTCTCAACTAAATTTATTTCCTTCTGGAAACTGATTATTATCATGAATTTTATTTTCTGCATTATTCTAGATGAAGTTAATTGGCTTAGTTCATAACTTTATGTCCAACTTCAAATGTTGCTCAGGCTTAGCCTATTAATTATCTTGAATCTTAGGATGAAAGCCTGAAGAATATGTATTTATGGTTTCTGATTGTCATCATTTAAACCGTGACAAAGGCAGGCAGATGTATTGAATATTAACTAGAACCTGCAGTTATGCTTCGTGTTTGACATCAACTAGTGTGAATAACTGTAATCTAGCCTGGCAGTGAAAAATATGAGAGTTAGATTGACTTGTTCTCCCTTGGAATGAAGATGAACATTTCTTACCAGTCTAAAGGTGAAAAGCTTTTTCATCCTGATCAATACTCATTTCCAGCTACTGGCGGTTTGTCATCCAGAAGTGCATGTAGATGTTCTGACATTTGAAGAGTAACAGCTGCATAAATTGATAATATAATACATAATTGAGTGCAAAAGACATATATTTGGCAACTAAATCACGCTCTCCAGTTCCTTTCCCATTATCATCTTTGGGTATTTAAGACCAAAAGTTCAATGAGCAGCTCTGTGGGAAATCTGCAGATAAAGACGCTTGTTGGGAAGGATTTGCAATTCATCTCTGCTCTCAGCTATGCTGGGGAAAAGAAAGAAAAGACTGCTTACTAAGAGGACTGTCCTGGTCCATCAGTCACTCCTACTGCATCACACAAGCATGTAAACAAAACCTGTCGGCTCACTATCTAATGATACAGAGAGAGCAGGACTTCTGGACTTGTGCTCAGGGTCCAAACATGGTTTGTATTCATCCTCTACAAGTTTGGCCCCTTATTTGAAGCCTCCGCTTCTCAAAGGCTGCCCTTTTATTTTAAAAGAGTTACAATATGCACAATCCAAGAATTACAAGTTACCTCCAGATGTCAGTTCAAAAATTAACCCAAAACAAATCAGTACCTGTTTCTATCCATAGTGCAAGATGACTGCTGTTCGATATCATTGTTTAGTGGAAAACCCTACTATGTCTGCAGCCCAATTATACCAAGAAGTTATTAAACTGAAGGCTTAGTTTCCTTAGGTAAAGGACTGTGTTTGCATAAATCTGAATGAAAGGCCAGAGTTCTACAACATACAAGAATAAGAAATAGCTTAAAAACATTAAAAGAAGGTGGCTGGATTTTGTTTACAGCCTTCACAAAGAAATTAAAGCAAAAAGGTCAGGGTAATGGAGAAGTCGATGATAGTTTTACCATAGTTGTTATTGTTGAAAGGTTATGTTCCTGTTGTCAGGTATAGATTTACCAGAAGGTGTTAGGAAACATTATAACTGTTTCCTTTTTCTTTTCTCTCCTTTCTTGCACTTCCATCATTAAATTGGCACAGTCCATTGTGGGGCATAAGGCCCAGGATCCTGCAACAACTGCAGCTACACTTGTGAAATAGCACAGCTACATTTGACCCTATGTTTCAAGGTCATTCACACAAACAATTAGAGTATCATATTGACGCAATATATGCTTTTGTTTTGGACAGCTGGAAAGGAACAGAATAACTCAAGAAAGTCATTATATAAATCACAAGGAACCAAGAACTCTCATTTGAGCATTTTGGAGGAAATGTAATGCCAAAGAAAAGAAAGGGTGTTGAGAAGTTGCAATAAATAATTGAAAGTAGAAAGTTTTTTTGTAGTCTAGAAGGATAACAACTTGAGCAAATATAAAATAATGCTAAGGGGAATTTTGGAAGGTACAGGCTGAATGCCTTGCTGCTTTGTGTGTAGTATATAGATGTTATAAGGTCGAGATAATGCCAAGAAAAATCCTGCCTAGAAAACTTTTATGGTTTTCACTCCATAAGGGAGTAATCTTAGATTCTACTTCGAAAAATATTCCCATTCTTATTTGCTGACAGACACTGCATAAACTCTCTTGTGGTTCATAATCCTCCATTCCTATAAAATACTCACAGGCAGGAATGACTTTCCCTGGGTGGGAGTGTTACTGATGGGTGGCTAGCACACAACAGCAAAAAAAACCCACAGGCAACCATCATTTGGAAAGATGCTACTGTCAATTCCACATCTTTCTACAATGTCTTCATGTTAAAACACTTCCAGGCTTGGATTTTTTTTATTAAATGATAACTCAGAAGAAGTAAATTAGACTATTACCAACTGTGTATTCAAAGTAACCCAACCCACGTAACTACACTCAAAAATGCAAGTCAAGCTCGTCTAAATGCAGGGGTTTTGGAACAGATGAAATAAGAACATGAAAATAAGATCCATTCAAGGGAACCAAGGCAATCAAAATACACCCTGCCAATTAAAACACCCTGTCCTGATCCAAAAGAAATTAAAGAACAGAAAACACCCAAATGAGAATTGCGCAGTAAGGCTTGTTTAGCTCTATCAAGATGCATTGTTTCCTGACTCCTTGTCTCCATCCAGTCATGGATGTTCTCATGACAGCATAGATTTATGGATTAATTTGTGAAGAATGAAGTATCCTTAATTTGAACTGGCACTAAAGTCTGGCCCAGAGAAATGGTTCTCTGTGGCATGTTGGAAAGGAGAACAAGCAAACAGTAGTTGAAAGAAAGTGCGGGAAAAGAGCTAAAGTATCACTTTCAGCTTTAGTGTTGAAAGGCAGTTGGTGGTAAAGTCAGCGCAGATGATATAGCACCAAGTTGGATTTTTCAGACATAGAAGCTGGAGGCTGTTCTGTCCTTCAGGTGCCTTTTGGGTTTTTGCTTCTCAGTTGGTTCCAGTTGTACTTTTTGTCCCTTAAAAGCATACTGTTACCCATTTCAGTTTACTGCTGCTGAGACCTTTTTTTGTTTTTTGACAGTCTGCCATTTATGATAATGAAATATTTCACTTCCCCCCCTCAAATTTTATAAATTCAGTTTTTCCTGCAAAATGTGTAACTCCTGTTTTAAAATTAAATACCACAGATACTTTCACTCTTGCTTTGATACTTCACACTTGCCATTTTTATAAATGCTTCCAAAAAGACTACTGATGCAATGTAGACCTTTACTTTTTTTTATAGAAGTAAAACAAAGTGCTACTGTCTGTATGTGAAACATTTCTACATTCCATACAAGGTGCCCTAGATTGGATTTTTGAAGTCTTTCACTTATGAAAGAAAGTAACACTTTTTTTCTTCTTCAGACTGAAGTCTGACCTTGCTTCTCAACCAGTAAAATACAGATAGACTCTTCTTCTCTTGACTTTTGAATTTGCATTCTGTGCTGCATTGATATTTTTTGAATGACTGTGGAATGTGTATATTGATCTGGTGTATCTGGCAAGATGTAAATGACATGTGAGGAAGCAGACCTGTTAAAATTATCAGGATTTCTCAAAGTTAGTGGCTGCAAAGGAATTTAGAGATCTACAATGCTTGTATAGAAATAGGTGCAACAGCTGAATTTAATCTTGACATTTCTGATTTCATCATTAAAAAGACCCTTTTCTGAAGTGACAGCTTCAGATCTGCCTTGTTTTCTGATCTCTCACAATAACTGCCCTTGAGAAATGGCATGTTTTTCCCATTTTGTTTATTTAACGAAGGGAGCAACTTCAGTGTTGCCTGTGTTTGGGTAGGTTAGCTTTGTTTCATCCAGCCAGCAGGATGGAACACTTGCTTCTCTCAGGCAAGTGGTGACTCCTGGGGGCCTCCCTTTTTTTTTTTTCAGTCTTGCTGCAGCTGTTTGATTCTAGTCAAAGTTTTTACTCTTCTGGTAATTTAAAAATAGCTTTAAGTTTGCCTGGAGATGTTGGCATGATTCTTAAAATGGATGGTGCAGTGCTTTTACAAGAAGGTGTCAGAAGAGTATTTTCAGAAGGGGCAAATTAATGATTTCTTTTCTTTTCTTACTGTTTTTCCATGCAAACTCCTGTTGAGTTGGCCCCATAGCAACTTCATCATCATAGCAGCTCATGGATTATCATATTGTCATTCCAAATCCATCAGAGAAAGATACCTTAGAATTTTTGACTTTGACATCATAGATTTTTTGTACCAAGAAAAGCTTGTTAACACTCAGTGATTACCTATGTCAGGCTATCTGCAGATGAGAGAGGACTACTATAATCAAAATGACTGAAAAATTAAATGTGTCAAAATAAGTGAGAATAATATCTGATGAACAACCTACTTGCTAAAAGGACATTTGATGCAAATGTTTAGAAAAGATTCCTGTTTCATTTTGGATTTTAGTTAACGTTTCCAATCATGTAGATACTGCGTGTTGAGGTAGTTTTTCTTCCTCTTCTTGCGACATTTTGAATTTTAAATGATTATAAGATAATGAAAGCAAAGAATATTAAAGCTGTATTTTATAAATGTAGTGGTCCATTGTACAAATGCGTAAGAAACATGATGCCCCAAATTTCCTTTAAGCATATTACAAAAAATTAATACATTTTATTAGATAAGTATCTATTACTCATTTAGTTATTGTACTCAGAGGTGAATTGAAAGAACTTCCATTGACTTTTTTTTCAGGGAAATGACATCCTTGGAATATTTTCTTTACATATCAGAAATGAAGTAAGTTGGGTGACTGAAGATCTTTTGAAAGATGAACTATGCATATTCCAGACATAAAAGTCTAGTAAATATTTCTTTTAATAATAAGACTTAGTTTAAAACTAAACAATTGCAAAATTACAAAGCACCTTGAAAATTATTAATATCCTTAAACTAGTAATTTCTTTTGTGTTATAATTTTTTTTTTCAAAATATTCCTTATTGTGGGTTAAGTTGGCAAATGGATCCCTTTTACCCTTTGACAATGTTGCAAGTCTACAGTATATGCAGAACACTGCCATTGAACAATGGATAGAAAGGAAATGATCTCTCTACATCTAAAAGAAATGGAAATAAAGAATAACGGGGAGTTAGGGATTATGGTGTGGCTTTGGCCTTGTTATTTTACAGAGTGATGTACAGAACCAAAAAATTCTGCGGATGTTGTGTGTCTGTGTGGTCCAGCTCTCAGCTGTGGTTCAAGTCAACTGATTTCATGCTGGAACAAGTTGCCTGTCTCATATTCATGGAAGAAGAAAAAAACCCAACCCAACATTATGGCACAAAACTGTGTTGTGACGCCTCTCAGGTAACACCAGCTATATTCTAAAGCAAGTGAAGTAGCAGAAATTTCTTACCGTAAAGGAATATTTTGACTTGCGGAAGAAAAAAAGTTATAGTTGTAATGAGCTGGAAAGCCTTCTTTGAGTGAGTATTTCAGAGTGTCTGTTTTCTGCCTGAAAGTATTGACATTGAAAAAATTTCCACATACTCTACCCATGAGGCTCTGACATACTGTACTTCACATTCAGCTTTTTAGCAGGAATTGTTCAAACCCATATGATGTGTTTAGACCAAAGCTACCTACCCAAGACAAAACTTTGCTTTCATTAATAGCAATGAATCTTCCACTGAAGCCACTGTGACATAGAAACAACTTTTATTGCACTAATAAAAAATTTTTCAGTTTCTGAGGTTCTACTCTCCTTCCTTACTGCTGACTAACCAAGCTTACATGATTGATTTGACACGAGAGACACTTAGCAGCATGGGTTCCCCCCTTCAAGAATCCAAGTACACATGCCATTTGTTGTCAGGAATAGCTCTTGTCATGTCTTGCAAAGAGGTGTGAACCACTTTGGTTTTCTCTAAAAAATTTACAGTTCTAGAGCTTGAGGAATACTGTGCTTGCTTCCCATATGGTTTTCTATGCTTTTGCCTTTAAAGTAATCTAATGCTCCATATGACATTCAGTGTTGGTCATGAATGCTTGATTCAAGAAGCTGCCTATCAGCCCATTAATTTTTCTCCACCATTTACTTAAATAAAAGGTCCACCATTAACCATTGTCCCTTAACAGCCCCTATTGCTCTGATTTAACATGTTGGATTTCAGAATATGCCTAGTTTAGCAACAATAAGAAACTATGAAGTCTCCAGTCAGTCTGGCTGTATCTTTCTCTCTAGAATTTTCCTTTATGTAAAAATAATAATTGATAAAAAAATCTTATTAAAAAGTTAATAGTGCATATAGCTTCTGTAATAACTCTAGGGAATGCTGGGTATCAAGGGCTGCCATTTTTGTAACTTGTCTCTGCTATTCTGTTTTAGAGCTACAGAATTGGAAATCCAGAGGCTGTGGCTGAAAAAGCTGTTGAAAGTTTGGGCTTAAGATAAAAGCCAAAAATTAAACACAAGGAATGGATCCTTACCACAAGTAGCTTTTCAGCTTAGAAATGAGGAAATGCTGACCAAGGATATTGCTTACCCAGGTTCTCAGGTTGCCCAACAATTTGGCGGTTTGCAGTGTCTGATCTTAGGATTTCTTGTGGTACTCACTATAGTAATACTTGGGAACTAGCAGAGACTGGTGTTTCATTTCTGTGGCTAGATAAAAGCTGGATCAAGCCTTTTCTGTACTGTAAGCAAACATGAATTTGGTTATGACCAACATTAAGAAAAAGTCCTATGAAAAGAAAAATTAGTGCTGCAGCAGAGAGGTCTCAGCAGGAGGTGTTGTGAGAAAGGTCTGATGGGGACATGGTCTGGAAAGAATTAGCAGAGGTGCAGTTGGAGAATGGCCCTGGGCTCTGGGTGCAGGGGATTGTAAGTTTTGTTGGAATAATACCCATTTTTTCATTCCTTCTCACCAGCGAGCCCAACCATCTCTTCACTTATGGTAGGATGAGACGGCACTGACACCTATTATCTACCAAGGTGCTAGTGTGTATCTACAACTTATGTGCCCTATGCCACTGCTTTCCTCACCATTCTCTTCAAGCAGGTGTGATCTCTTTCCAGCCAGTGGAAGTGGATGAGGCTGTAGTTTTTGTTCCTCTGTCTTCCCCTGTCCCTTCCCCATCCAACTCATAATTCCCAATGGTGGCAAAATCATTCCCAGTGCAGGTACAGCCCAGAAATGAACCCCTGAATTTAAACTGCTCTACCATTGCCCAAAACTGATCTTACAGAAATGACACAAACATGGCTGCACTGAAATGCAACTTGGACTTAGCTTGATATTTGCCCAGTTCTAGTTGTTGTCTAAACCACTTCTGTAATGCAATGTAGTAAAACATAAATATAGGTATTATCAGTTCCTTGCTTTAATACGCATTGGTTTGTTTTTTTATGTAATGGAATCTACACTGATTATAAATATTTTATTTTGTATTTTTTCCCTTTTGAGAGCAAATGTGTCCACTTATTTCCCCACCACATTCCCAGGAATCCAGTCTTTCTGTTTCCTTTTTGCTCATTAGTGCTTTGATTTCGTATGCGCCCAGTACTTAAACAGCTTACATCAAAATCTCCATGGCCTGAAAAGTCCATGGCCTAATCTCCTGCAGTTTGGAGTGGATTATCCAAGCTCTGGATGGCTATTCCTGAGGTTTCCTGCTGCAATGCAGTGCCCTGAGGAGCTTGACAGCATACATGCCACTTGCCAGGCTCCTGTTGCTGTTTAAACAAGCTATCTGCATAAGTCTTTACTACCTTTTTCAAGTTAAATGAACACAGCCAAACTTGCATGTGTCATTTATTATCAAGGCATTTATTTTTTAAATATTGAAGACCTCTCTCATTACCTGATAATATCCATTTAAGAACTGACAAGATTTAAAAAATAATAATTGAATGTCCATTAAATATGATGAGAGAGAAAAACAATTGTCTAGTAAGGAAATCAACTCTGGGAGTGTTTGCAAAGGCAAAAAAGCCAGGACGGTAAGTGAGAAGTGTTACTCAACCCACAATAGGTCCTAGAGGGGCTGGAAGGTAGAAGGATGTTACCATGGAGAAGAGAAATGGAGCACAGAAAATACAGAACATAGTAATTAAGAATACAAAGAGCACCCACATATAGGCACCCTGAAGGCAAAAAAAAAGGTTTACTGTACTAGGGAATGGGAAGTGTTAGAGGAAGGTGAGACCAGACAAATTGCTTCCCTGCAAAGTCAGATTTGTTGAATATCTGTAGTCAAATGTAGTCAAAGAAAGCCTACGGTTTGACAATGCTGGCAGTATTCCTTGCCTATTGTGAGAAGCTGTCTGTGGTACTCAATGAAGAATACATGCAAGGAAACTGCATCTGGTGTGTAAAACCCTGCTTTTCTCAAGAAGCTTCTTCCCTGCATGTGTTAAATAATATATTTCTGTGAGCAACAGGAGGAGCTGCAGAATTCCACTGAGTGCAGCTGGAAAGATTTTATGCTTCTAAAATCCCAAACCTTCTGAGCCTTGTAAAACCTCTTAAAGGTTTAATTTTTTTTTTTTTTTTTTTTTTTTTTTTTTTTTTCCAGAATCACCCACAGCAAGCTATTTATCCATCACTGTCTCATGCTGTAGGTACAACTACCACGTACCGCCGCCCTGGGATACAGCCACGTGCAGCTGGATTTACTGACTTTTTTTTAACCACAGGTGACTGAACTCAAGGAAATGTGTTTTGCTTATCATGATTCAATTTTCTCATAAGCTAATCATAGTACCAAGACATACTTTCATGACGTAGTGCCTTCTATTTGACACTGATGAGCTGTACCTCAAATAGAAAGAAAACATTGCATAGCAATAAAATTGGGTTTTCTGTTTTACATACATAGAAAAATGACCTTTAGGCATAAGTACTATGGACAGGGAGAAGTAGGTTTTGGAAGTTAGTGGCCTTTACACACTATTTCAGTAGGCTGAGAGTGAAGTCAGTGCTGCCTTTAGGAACTTTTTGAAAATCCTGCTCTTGTTTTCCTATGAGTAAATAGTTGGTAAATGCAGAACTATTGAGATGTCTGTGGCAGATTTTTTCCTATATTTTCTAGTGATTTTTTTTAGCACATGTTGGTTTGTGTACAAGGATGAAAGTGCAGAAAGATTAGGCAATGCATGACCGTGTTATTGTCTGAAACAATCAGTATATGTGCTTTCCGTAGTCATTGTTTCTTTTGAGCTTGCCAGTACTTATTATGCCCCAGGTAACATCATCTCACTAAAGGGTACCCTTGTGAATTTAAAGCAGCAGAAAATATTCAAGACAATATGCCTTTCAAGTCTGGTGTATTTTAGAATTAGTGAGACAGGTTAGATTTGAGTCTTTATCCATAACCACACTTTCTGTTAACTGCCTTTTATCTTCTTTTTTTCATTTTAAAAATATGACTGAGAATGTGGATTTTTTTTTTTAAGATTTATTGTGGAGATGAGGAAGCTAATTTTATTCTAGGATAATATATTAGATAGAAGCTATGAACATTTGAAATGAGAAGGTTATGTTTGGAGCTTTTTACAAAATTAAATTAGCATCCAGTATGCTTAACAGTACAATTACTGGAGGGTCTAATCCAAACATAGCTGAGTCTAAAATTTATCAGGGAAAAGCTATTTTCTTACAGTAATTCATATGTTCAGTCATAAATTTTTGAAGGTAACAGCTATCAGACTAACACAAATTTCATCTGCTGGTACTTGATAGTTTCCCATAGCAGTAACTCTATATTTCTGTGTGAAGTTTCGTGTGTGCACAAATTTGGCAATTGCAGTGATAAAGGCTTGCATGAAGGGAGAGGGTGGAAAGGCACTTAGGCTGACAGGCACACAAATGTGTGCATGCTTCACAAATACTTTAGGCTCCAAAGAGGTTATCCATTTGTCCAATACCCTGAAAGATGGTAACTGAGGTCTTCTCCTGACTAAACATGAAATTTATACTCAAAGTACTGTCTAAATGTGGGAAAGCAGCTATGCAGAAAGATGATACCCTGGTGATTATGACCCATGAGATATTGTTGTCCATTGATTTGCTTTAAAATCTTGTCAAAGAAAATAAAAAAGGCCTACAGAACACCGTGAACATTAAAAATATAAATGCCCTTGCAGTTAATTACTTTGCTGGCTATTCCATAGTTTTACTCTAAGATGAAACTACAGCATAAAAATGTTTTAATGCATGTAATTTATCATTGAAATATGTTTGTTTATTTTAAATAAACACAAAAGTACAAATCTATATTTGAAACAGACTTTGCTTGTCACCCAGAAATTTTCCCCATTTCTGATTTTACTTGAAGACCTCTTAAATAATGAATGTTTCTAGCAGTTAATGATTCCCACAGGTAAGTGAAAATGTAAATCATAGCTTGCTCAAACTTCTGTGTTCTATAATTTGTCTCCGAGCTAAAGTATATTTCTACTCTGTAAATATTTCAAAAGTTTTAATGTTACAATAAAATCTACACTGCAGTGTTATTGACCTTAGAGATCTCATTTTAATCCTCCTGGTATTCTCTGCATTTACTTAAATGACTGTTTTACAGCTTCATTCTTATACCTGATGATTTCTAAGAGATCTATTGCCAATCCATTTGGAAAATGTAAATCCACAGAGTATTCTCTTTAATCATGTTAAATTTCTTGTACCTGAAAGAAGCTAATGGTAATTTAATTTAAATGAAAAAAAAAAAAGAACAGAATATTTTTAAACTTTGTATTCATCTTCTGTACATGAAGAACAAGATACTGTGAGATCAGATGCAAATGGATTTTTCTACCTTAAGTAAAATATCAGATGGCTTTTATCTCCATTTGTGATTTAAAATCTAACTTTGTTTTCCAGTGAATGAGTTGATGCCTAGAGATATTCTCAAACATACATTATATATAGGAATATATAAAGAAAACATAACTGATGTATAAGAAAAATAATTTGCCTAAAAGACGATTCAACGAATTACATGAGTCTAGTCAGGCAGCAGAGACTGGATACACCAAAAATAGCCAATTCATTAAATTCATGTAATAAATATTCCGAATAAACTTCTCATGAACAGCCCATAAACCAATAAATATTTATGCGAATTATTTAACCAGTGTAGAATAACGAGTAACTCAGAAAAAATAAAAGTATATATTGTGGTTGAATAACATTCAAAAGGAATGAAGTTAATGGCACTGCATAAATTATTCATTGTGAATTATTCTGTTGACTGCAAAGGCTAAGAAAGAAAAAAATTAGGCTTATTTTGCATATTTTGTTCACTGTTTTTCAAAGTGCTTTACAGTCATTACATTAGTGTTGCCCCCATTTCATAGGTGGATAAAGCTGAGGCACTTGCAATTTATGGTTTAGCTAAAGCTATAGATTAAGTCAAATGCCAGGATTAGGAATAAAAATGTGATTCCTGAATTAATTTTTAAATCTCTTCTCAGTAAATAATTCTTACACATTAATTGTGCACTGAAGAAACAGGAAGATGGGGAGGCAAAATATTTGTCTGTAAACCCAAGAATAAGAACAAGGGCAGCCTATGCCCTGTTCCTGGCCTTGCCACTGATTCGTAGGGAGATTTTGTTTCAGACTGGTAAAGCCCATCTTTAGGTTACCTCTCTCCTGATGAATGACATTCATAACCTTTGTTGCTGGGTTTAGGATGCTGAAAGTATCCTAAACCCCTAGATGATGCAATTATGGTAGAGACTGTTGTAGTCTTTCTGTTTAGGTTATTCTCCTTCCTCCAGCACCCTAGATCTCTCCTCACCTTTCTCCTGAGGAAATGTGAGGAAGTACAGCTGATGGTGGCATTTCCCTGCCTACAGAGACAAAGAAAGGCAGCCTTGCAGTGAGAGACGAATTACAGGTCTTAACTGCCAGCAGTCACCTCCTATTCTGTACATGCACCCACTGATGCAGCCAGGAGAGTCACTGCAGCAGGAAGGGGAGACCTCTATAATCTCTGTGCAGCATACATTGCCTCTAGGCCCCAGCACCCAATTAAAATGATTGATTTGCAGCCTGAAGATACCAGGCAGGCTAGTTTAAATTCTTCAAGAGAACATTACTTTCCCTAAGGCACTGAGGCTTTAGATATCCTAAAAGTCAGCTCCTAGGAAGTGTGCACAATGACTGTAGAAACCTTCCTAATTTCTGCTCCATCATTTTCATTTGTGTGATGACTGCTCATCATGAGCCAGCATGTGTGCTTGCAGAACAGAAAGCCAATCATATCCTGGGCTGCATCAAAAGGAGTGTGACCGAGGTCGAGGGAGATGGTCATGCCCCTCTACTCTGCTCTCCTAAGACCTCACTTGGAGTATTGTGTGCAGTTCTGGTGTCCTCAACATCAAAAGGACAAGGAACTGTTGGAACAAGTCCAGAGGAGGGCCATGAGGATGATCAGGGGTTTGGAGCACCTCCCGTATGAAGATAGGATGACAGAGTTGGGGCTGTTCAGCCTGGAGAAGAGAAGGCTGTGTGGAGACTTCCTAGTAGCCTTCCAGTGTCTGAAGGGAGCCTATAGGGATGCTGGGGAGGGACTCTTCATGAGGGCCTGTAGTGATAGGACAAAAGGTAATGGGTTCAAACTTAGGGAAGTTTAGACTGAATCTGTGGAAGAAATTGTTTACTGTGAGGGTGATGATGCACTGGAATGGGTTGCCCAGGGAAGTTGTGAATGCTCCACGGCTGGCGGTGTTGAAGGCTAGGACACATGGCAGGGGTGTTGGAACTGGATGATCTTAAGGTACTTTCCAACCCTAACTATTCCATGATTCTATGGGACTGAACCTACATGTCTAGTCCCCATCTTTCTTCAGGACTTCTTTCATTGGCTCACTCTTTCAAACCATCTCTTGTTGCAGTTTGCTCCAGGGATAAGGGTTACCGAGGCAGGGTGAGGGTTACCCGTAGTGATGAAGAGTCCAGAGGGTGGTGGCGGAGCAGTTAGTCGACTCAATATGAGTGATAGAACAAACTCCTTTTATTCCACTACAAACACGAATTTATACACTCTAACAAACACCTTTGTTGTCCACACTTTATTTTTACTTATCACTGATTAACGGCTGCTGCCCATGGGCAAAATTCCAGTTGTTACTTGGATAGCTCTTTCTCATCGCTCCTCGGATTCATCTCTTGCCAACAACAGGAACTTCTACCAAGGTTAGTTCTTGGGATGTTCCGCAGATGTTCAATTCCATCTCTTCTCATTTTCTCAGGACATTCCGCAGACGTACAGCTCCTTTTGTCCCTCCTTTATCAGGATCCTGCAATTATTTAGGACTTTCCAGTCCGCCTAACGACAGCTTATTTACAGCCTGTTCTTAACTCTTCACTTTGCTCAGTTTCATCATGACTTGCAGTCAGGCCTAACACTTATGCTAAGTTATACCAATACACTTATGCAGCTAACATTTCTCTAATTACTCAGTCTTATGTATATATATAAAATGCGGTGCAACAACCCTGTAAAGACAATTAGAAAACCAGCTCCAAGCAGCATCATTGCAGTGCGAGGTGGCAGGTTCACTCTCTGCAGGCATCCCTGCAGAGGCTCTCCCCCCCCGCACTGCATGAGTCTCAGGCTTTTGTACTTACTGACTAAAATTCACACTCATTCCAACGCAGGTGGCCAGCCTGCATCGGAAGAAGTGCTCAGCAGTATCTATAAGGGTTTACAAGGGTCGATGCTTAACTTATTTATGACTACTCTTAACTTATGGTTACTCTTAACTTATCTATGGTTACTCTTAACAGTTCGAAATACATGCCAACTCATCAAAGCCTGGATTGTTCAGAACCTCTAACGAGCCATGCCCTTGGTCTCTAAGCCAGCCCTCAACAATCTCTCTTTCTTTTTCTTTTGGTACCTACTCCAGCCTAATCTGAATGACCCCAGGCAGACGAACAAATCTCACTTGCCTGTTTGCTCAGACACTTCACAAACTTCTAGGCCAGGATAGGTGTGGTGCTTCTCTACTTCTGAAAGACCCTTGAAGCTCATATGAGAACTTTTTGATTTAGACCCACAGGATCATGCAAGTCTTGGTTTTAGGCATGATCACAGTGAGTCTTCTACTTTGCCGGTACAAGACTCCTATAGCTACACAAGACATAGGTAAATCTTGATAGCTCCTTGAGCAAAGGTTTAGCCAACCATGTTGACAGTGGGTTGAATTTTTCGTAAGGTATGGTCACAATTATACATATAGATATGGACTGGTGCTTTTAAGTGTGTGGTTAGTAAGTAGGTAGCAGCTGAGTGGAAGATGTAGCTCCATAATGATCCCTTCATAAGCTTTTCTGCTGTGTTTGGGTAATTCGGACACTGTGGAATATTCTGTCTTACAGCTGATCGGTTCAAAACCATACATGGTGCAGTGACTGAAGCTGGTGTCCACAGAGCACATGATATTTTTAACTCTAGGACTATTGGTTGCATGGAGCAGCTCACCCCTGCTTAGCTGTGCCTTCTTTGAAACATCAATCACATGAAGATACTCAGGATATTTCTTCCAGTGAATTAAAAGCAGAGCTTTCTCAGTTGCCAAGACCTGATCAGTCCTACACAGAAGCAAGAATCCTGCTATTCACTGCAAAGTTGGCATTTAAGGGACACAAAATGAGGTAAGATATTAAGAATCAATAAGTCACTATCATTATATTTCTTAAAAGGCTGTTCTCAAATTCTATATAATTTGTCTCCACTGTTTTTTTTCCTAATTGCCATGAGCAAATGTGCAGGCTTTATTTTTCTGTGTTTGTGCTCAGTTTCACTTTCCAGCTTAAATGAAAAGTCCTTGTTTTCTAAGACTGTATTTTAAGAAAATTTTAAGAAAATTCAGAGGAGGTTGTGCCTTCTTCCCTCAAATACAGGCATTTTAAAATTGAACACTTAAAAAGCAGTACAGAATGGCTTTCCTACCTTTTTCTAAGCTTGTGGGATCACATTAAATGCTTTTGAAAGATCACCACAGACATCAGGAAAAACAGACCAACTTGGTGATGCTCCAGATGAAAGTTTGAAAAAGTATATGCAAGGAACTGCAGCACCCCCAAAAGTAAACAGGCAAAACAGTTTACTGTGCTTCTGCCTATGGTCTAGAAAGAATTTTCTTCCACATGTCTGCTTCTGTTTAATTGCATATATTCCAGTCTGGATAAAATGGAGAGAAAAGAACAATCCATGATTA
Organism: Forpus xanthops; assembly: GCA_032466535.1. Classification (NCBI taxonomy): domain Eukaryota; kingdom Metazoa; phylum Chordata; class Aves; order Psittaciformes; family Psittacidae; genus Forpus; species Forpus xanthops. The sequence continues at coordinate 35,870 of JASSUY010042149.1, forward strand.
ATTAGTTAAATTGCTTATTAAACTGTTCCATATTCTCCAGTGTACATTCTACTTTGCTTTTTATATCTTGCCTATTGTTGTGACATCTGAGTGTATCTGTTAAGCCATTTAAATAAATAAATAATGAAAACCCCACAAAGCCCTGAGGAATCACGGAGAAATTGCTTTTCATAGAGCACTTGTTTATACAATGATGTGGAGTTTTGCTGCATAGTTGTGGGTGGTTTGAATACTGGTTTTAGTGAGCTGCCTAGAAAAATTTGCGCATGAATAAAGCATGTAGCTAAGTATTTAGATATATTAATATCTTAAAGTAGTATATGAAGTTTATATATCCCTCAATGTCCCCAGGTGAACATGCTTCAAAAAGGTACTTTGCGTGTAAGTCTTTGTTTTTCCTCTTTTACTGAGATGTATGTAAGGACTACAGAGAAATAGAAGATGACTGGAGAAAAAAGAACTGGGAATTGAAGAATGCAAAAGAAAAGAAGGAAAATTGAAAAGCAGTTGAGTGAGGAAAGGTTGTAATAACAGAAGGCATTTATTGCAGCTCTCTTCCTGTGACTGCTGTAGCTTTGTGGAGGTTATTTGCATCAGCAGAGAGGTCACTGTACCACTCATCCTGTGTAGGATTTTTTTTTTCCATTTTGAGACTTAGAAGAAACCCAGGGCTGTTGAGAAAAGAGATAAAAATGAATTGAACAATATTTTTGCCCTCAAATTCAATTTAAATGAAGAGGAGATTGTAACTCCAGGCTTTAAAGTCTAGGAATTTACCCCATTGTAATATCCAAGTTCTTTCCATGCTCTGCCATGCCCTCCATGCTCTGCCATGCCCTCCAGGCTCTGCATCTTACTTTTGAGAGCATGCAGAAGGGTCTATTACTAAAGACTCAAGTCTCAGTTATCAACAGAAAATCTTTAACACATCACAGTACTGAACCTCATGGGGTTAATTCCCCTCTTCCTCTATGCTATTCATTTAAGTTTAGGGGGGAAAATAATTGCACTTTTGATAATTTATATTTTTTCCACAGACACAATAAAATTTTCATAATGACACACTGAAGGAGATTTTTTTAGCAGAGTTATGGGTAGTTGTGAGAGTGAAGGTTCTTGTAAATATAGGTAATATTTCTATAAGGACAGGTTTTTCTCTTTATTTGATCAAACAGAAGAAGGAAGGAAGCCCATGAACTCCTGCACTACAGAAACTTCCCCTTGACCAGCTGGTTGTAACACTCAGCAAGATGGAGCTGCAGCTCCCTGTCCTGGTGCAAGGACAGCATAGGGACAGCTTTGGAGTGTGTTGCCACAACCAAACAGTATTTCTTAGGGAGTATTTGCTTTGATATAAAGCATATTTTGCTAGAGTTTTAAGGATAGGAATGATTTTGGTGACCTTTTCCATAGCACTGATTCACCATGTGCCTCCCTCCTCAGGAGCACAGCCCAATTCACTGTACGCCGTAGCTTTCAGTCAGGCACCAAATTTCATGTCAAGAAATCTTGTGATGGTGAATCAATAAGATCCCTATGTAAATGGTATCTGTGTTTAAACAACCATATTTTTCCTCTCCCCCAGACTTACATATGTCCTTGGGAGACAGGATACTAAAATATACATTCCCCCCTTCAGGAGCAGTGTAAAGTGTCTGGGAATTAGAAGAAATCTAGCTACTCTAAAGTATCCAACTGTATTAAAAGCATTTTTCTCACTCAGGCAGTATTTAAAGAGACCTCAGAATATCTCAATGGCATGTTTCCCAACAGAGGATGCTGTCAGCCTATAATTTTTACTTTATAGACCCATTAACAAAACCTGACAGCTAAATTATAGGTTCCACCTCTGGTCACCCCAATAGTATTTGTGAGTGGGCATGAATGACTACAAGCATTTTATTTGTGGATCCAGATGATCCCTTTGACTTTTAATGCATATTGAAATGAGTATGTGCAGCATACAGAAATATCTGCTTTTTAAACAGAAATAAAAAAAATGGAGAATCTGTGCAGCCACAACAGACTTTCAAAGCACAGCTTCCCAGCACAAAAAAAAACCCCATATTTTGTGAATCAGTACAGTTTGGTTTTAATTCGCTCAAATCCACAGAGCTATTCAGTTTACAGTGACTGTGGTCTGGCTTTTTTTCTAGCTGTCCTTCATCAAGATTTTAGGAACCTTGAAAATATATATAAACCAGACAAGGCACTTTTACTAGTGTAAAGCAAGACAGCCAGGGACTGGCACAGCCATGAACAAAGTAGCTGAGTGCTTGGAGAAGAACAGTGAGGGATGAAAAAGCTAAGAGACTGCTGAGGAGAGGAAATTGTATTGATCCTGATGAATCAAGAATTCATCCTCTGTCTGAGATGCCAAAGGGAGTGTCCCTGCCTTCACTCAGGTAGATATATAGATTAGGCTCATTGGAATATATGGTAAATTCCCTTTTATATGAAAATGCTGTACTCAATAGTAAATACAGTCTAAGTGTCTGTATTTGAATTTCAAAGCAGATCCCGAAATGATTACATAGTTCCCCTAAAAAAAAATTCCTTTCAGAACTAGAGACCAACTCTGCCTTCTGTTGGCTTTTGAGATGAGCTACAGAGCTCAGTATTTTTAATAATCAACACTGGTAACATGTAAATAAAATATATGGGTTTGTTTATCAATGCTTATTGAACTAATTTTAGTGCGTTTATTTTTATTATTGAGTAGAATCAGAATCATTCATAGTACAGTATTGTTACTCCTGCAAAGGGCTACACATAAAGTTACAAGCTTTTATGAATAGTGGGATTTGTCTTTAGCTAGCTGATGGTAATCAGTTCGACCTATCTCTCCTCTAGTGTTGCAGTATAGCATTTGTTTATATGGCTATGGGTTTTGTTTGCAATCTATCTTCAATGCACTAAAAATTTGGTAAATTATTTGCTACAGATACTGGGTCTTCTGAGCTAGGTATAATTACTCATTTAAAGGACATCCCTCTTTCTCTGTTTAATTCACAATCTTGAACTTAATGACAACTTTTAAACAGTGATTACATGACTTGCAAATAGATTATTCATCTTTTGACTTGGCCTTAAATTGGTTATCATGTTCCATTTTCCTAAGCAATCTTCTCTGTCATGGAAAAAAAAAGTGCTATCTTGTGATAACAAAAGATATCACAGCTAATTAAGACCCCCCCCCCCCATCTTTTTCCTTTATGAGATGACTTCTCCAGAGTAATCATAAATTCACATTGGTTTGAAAACATTGCATTACAGAAGATAATCTTTTGTAAGATTGCTCTCAGTTTCCAGCAGCCAAGCCCAGAGGAGTTTTTACCACTAGTATACTTGGATGAGGACATTCTATCAGTCCTGTGTTTGGCCCTGCCACTGTGCAGACTGTGCCCTTCTGAAGGGTAGTGGCATGCTTGCAGTCTCCAGAACATGGGTGATCTTTGAAACCATTTTGTGGTGTATTATGAAGAGGAACCAGGTCTGTCAGAATTCATGTCGCATCTGGATAATGCACTTAGTCATATGGTTTTTGTTTTAGGTAGTTCTCCAAGTAGCAGGATGTTGGAATCAATGATTCTTATGGGTCTCTTCCAACTTGAGATATTTTGTGATTCAATGAGCAAATGAGGTGCAATCTATGAGAAGCTCACTGTTAGCAACTGTACATCAAAACAATTCTGTTATGCTTATATAACAAAAATAAAAAACTAGTTGTTTCCACTCACTTCAATCCCCCAATCATAATATTTTTTATGGTAAGTGCTGATGTTTTATCTTCTGTCTTGATATGAGGAGAAAACATGCCCTTTCCTACAATCAGTCACCACATGACAACTATTTTCTTCATATTTAAACTGAGAAACGAATTACTACTCTAGCTATACTTTTACAAGCAGCATCAGTAATATTAGTGCTCCTGTAGGTGGTTTCCTTCTCACAGATTTTTAGAACACTGAACAGTATTTAAATAATTTGCATTGAAAATTGGCTAGCTATACCAATGTATTCATTTTCAAATGGGCTGATGAGGAATTTTCTTTGTTGGGTCCCATTTCTCATGCCCCACAGATAAGCTGCTGTTCTCTGTTGTGGGTAAAAGAATCAGTCTTTTAGCATCACTGCTGCGCTGACGTTGTCCTGAACTATAGCTGTGTGGAGTCTGACCCAGTTAGCATCCTGTTTATATCTAGGTAATATAATACCTCCAGACAAATTAGCTTTCCTTCCTGCAACTCCAGCAAAGCTCTTTCACAAGGGACAAAGAATAAGCCTTAATCTCTCTCCATCATCCATCACACCTGTTCAAATTCTCTCAGACTTCCCTTTACATAAATTTACAGAGCTTGAAAGTAGGATAGTTTTGAATTGAATAAAGTCTACAGCATTTACTGTAAAATAAGATTGACTAAATCCATTCCCAGGGCAAGGATGTACCCAGTAGCACATTATTTCACATTATACCATTCTATCAATGCCTTTACTCCCTGGTAAGAAGGAATCCATGTTTTCATTTACTGACAGTAAAAACAACTAGTCTGTGTTTCTGAAGTAGGTCAAGGCTGTCGTTGATGATGACTTTTTTTTAATGCAGCTTCTCAATATTCTATGAACGTTTATCTCCATGTGGAGGCAAAGTACATAAGAAAAAGTTCTTTCTAGGCCTTAGGGCAAACTCAAAGCATTCAGGTTGGGTTTGGCTTCGTACTCATTCTCTAAAGCTCAGTGCATACTAAAATCTCCCAAAGACACAAAGGGTTTTTTTTTTTTTTTTTCTTCTCTATTTTCCTTGGCAACTAAAACACATTTTACATAACCACATTATGAGCTTCACAATAATGTATGAGATTTCATAAATGTTATAAATGGCTTCATACAAATTCAAAACAGCACAAGAGTCACTAAACTTATATTGTAAGAACTCCAGACCACAGAAAGGAAATATCTGTGCCTTGCAAAATTGTTTTTTTTCTTTATTTTAAAAAAAAATCTCTTTCCTCTAACTTCCTTAAAACACTAAAATTTGACCATGTTCAATTTTTCACTGAATGAGTTTCCTAGCTTTTTTTTTTTATATATCTTCATCAAGTTATTTTTTCCCTTCGTTTAACATTATTACTTATACAAATACATACGCAAATAGATCTGAAATTGGTTTTATAGGTCAACAGATATAACATAAACCATATTATTTAGGAGGATACAAGCTTTGCTACTGGTCTGCAAATAATTTATGGGGAAATATTAAAACCTGATTAATGAAATTTAGCTGGTGCTGAAAGAAAATCTTTGTCCCTTCATCATATTTGTCATAGGTATACATTACTGAATTATTATTGGATTATTGAATTATTTTCATGTTTATCTTTCATAGCCCAATTGACAATAAGGTGTTGTGTGGTCTGTTTGCTACAACTTTTGTTTAAAAAAATCAAAAGTCTAAATTAAATTGTAATTGAAAAACTCTTACTGTTTTTTTTTTTTGTTTATTTTTTCCTAAGTGTTTTTTCATAACTCTCATCCAGAATCTAGTTAATTTGAGAGTTTCTTCTTTTGTGTTCATCTTGACTCTCCTGCTATTCACTTGTGTTCCAAGTGATTGTGTTTGTGTTCTTAGAAAAGGGCTCCTAAATATGAGAAAAGAAGATTTTTATCTTACTGACTCACTTTAGAACTGACCATAAAAGCACGTGACATTTTGTGGCCTGATCCTGTGCCCAGAATGGTAATGAAAAGACTCTTATTAACCTCAGCAAGCACTGGCTCATGGTCTTCAGTTCCTTGATACTAAAATTCATAGAGCAGCCTAAAATCAACCTGTAATTTTACTTAATTGTGCCATTTAAAAGCTGATAAGCCACACGTTCTTCCTCTTCTTCCAGATTCCACATGTAGTTCGATTTTTTCCTTTCCAAATAAACCTTAGGAGTAATAATATTTTGTTTGATAAAATTGTACTAAAAAGCTATCTATTTATCTTTTTTCATTTGAAAGAAAGTGAAAGTAGGCGCTGTTGAGTAATATTCTCATTGGGAATCCATGCTGAGGATGAAAAAAAAAAGGGGAGGAAATTACTTGCATCAGTTTCAGATTTTCAGATCTGATGAAAATATGTGAAAATTCTTTGCTAAATATTCTTTATGTGTGAACCTTCCAGGTTTGTAAAAAGGAGAGGCAACTGAAATTTATAGAACCAGTTGTGTAAACCATACAGGTAGTATTTGGTCTATCTTTTGATTTATGATTCTGAGGCAGAAGGATTGTAAAAGTCCCAGGACTTCTGTTACTTTTATTTATTTTTTTTTTTTTTTTAATTTTCCTTAAACTGAGCTGCTGAGTGAGAGGTATAACAGCCATTCTTTTGTCTGGAAGCAACAAATGTATGAATTGCTGTTCATTGTTTTAATTTGCTCATCAGCCTGCCCAAAATTCCATATAGGATTCTTCATTTCAAATGTGGAAGTAGCTAGAGCTAGAAAATTAAGGTTCTTCATGAGTTTACCAAAAGAAAGGTGCAGATGCAGGTGAGCATCACAAAAACTTTGGACAAAATATTAAATAATCACATTCTCAGGAGATTCTGTTTCCTTCTAGTGCTAACTTTAGCTGTACTTGTAGTTATTTTCTTTATAATCTCCAACTTGCTGAATTTTGTCACAGTAGATGTAGGACTCTGTAACACATGCCTTTGCTAACACCCAAGAAGACAGTCTGACATTCTCTCTCACTAGCATGAGATAAAGGAAATTCAGAGCCTAGTACTTTTATTGAAAAATCTTCCTTTTAGTTAAGTTAATAAAGAATGAAATTTGTCTAGGCACTTGGAAGAAATGGAAGGAGAGAGACAGAAAATATATAAGATTAACATTCAAACAAATTCAAGCAACCTAATTCTTTTAGAAACTCTTTACCAAAAGTTGCAATTGTACTGAACTAGACAGAAAAAAACACTCTGTGAAGTTATTTTATTACTTCAAGGTAGTAACGGAGCATGACCAATAGGTTGAGGGAGGTGATCCTGCCCCTCTACTCGGCTATCCTGAGATCTCACTTGGAGTATTATGTGCAGTTCTGGCGTCCTCAACGTAAAAAGGACATGGAACTGTTGGAACAAGTGCAGAGGAGGGCCATGAGGATGATCAGGGGACTGGAGCACCTCCCCTATGAAGATAAGATGAGAGAGTTGGGGCTGCTCAGCGTGGAGACCTCATAGCAACCTTCCAGTATTCGAAGGGGGCCTATAAGGATGATGCTGGGGAGGGACTCTTCATGAGGGACTGTAGTGATAGGACAAGGGGTAACAGGGTCAAACTTAAACAGGGGAAGTTTAGATTGGGTATAAGGAAGAAAATCTTTACTGTAAGGGTGGTGAGGCACTGGAATAAGTTGCCTAGGGAAGTTGTGAATATTTCATCGCTGGTGGTGCTCAAGGCCAGGTTGGACATAGCCTAAACTGGTATGTTTTAGTGGGACGTGTCCCTGCCTATGACAGCGGTGTTGGAACTAGATGGTCTTAAGGTCCTTTCCAACCCTAACTATTCTATGATTTATGATTCAATGATTCGATTTTTCCAGTTGAAACATGCAGTTTTCTGACTGAATCTGCTAGCCTTTCAATTCCAAACAAGGCAGTTAGATGTTCATGTGATGCATTTTGTGCAGTTAATGTAGAAAAAGTAAACATTTAACTTGCTGGGTTCCTGTTTGCCTTCTTGTTGCTCTGAACATCTTCAATATGAGCACAGAAGCTTCCTCAAGGTATTTAAAGGTCCATGCTCCTCTTCACTCTTGGGGTAGAAATACAGACTTAACAAAAGGGAGTTGCCCAAAAGGGGCTGGTCCTTTGACAATAATGAGAATATTGATCCTCTAGGGCCAATAACATCAATGTTTTTTTCCTTTGTTTAACTTGAAAAAATTATATCTCAGTTTTATTTCTGGCACTATGGCATTGTTTTTTATTTGAAACCTAAGTTAAGTTAATTAAAAAGCCAAAAGAATATTTTTTGAAAAGTTGGATTGGATTCTCAAACCATTTTTTACTGAGATGAAAACTAAGAAACTAAGAGAAGGCAGATTTATGCAGGCACTTAAACCACATAAAATACTGACTAAGGTATTTAATACCATTTACAAAGTACCACTCTTCTGGTATATTTATAAACTTATCAGGTGCTTATAGAATCATAGAATCATAGTTAGGGTTGGAAAGAACTTTAAGATCATCTAGTTCCAACATCCCTGCCATGGGCAGGGACACCTCCCTCCCAATAAACCATGTCATCCAAGGCTATGTCCAACCCGACCTTGAACACTGACAGAGAGGGAGCATTCACAACTTCCCCGGGCAACGCGTTCCAGTGCCTCACCACCCTTACAGTAAAGAATTTCTTCCTCACATCCAGTCTAAACTTCCCTGTCTAAGTTTGAACGCGTTATCCCTTGTCCTCTCACTACAGTCCCTCATGAAGAGACCCCTCCATCATCCTTATAGGCCCCCTTCAGGTATTGGAAAGCTGCTATGAGGTCTCCATGCAGCCTTCTCTTCTCCAGGCTGAACAGCCCCAACTCTATCATCCTATCTTC